>BKCP01010782.1:0-21753 GCA_008636005.1 Striga asiatica | reverse complement strand
AAAAAAAAAAAAAAAAAAATTGTAAAGATGCTACAGCCTACAATGTTGCGCCGTTGCAATCTCCAAAATAGCGCAGGGCTGGACATAGCACAAAAAGAAGATTTTTAGTTTTAATACAAATAGGTTAGGATATTAAATATAGACTAACTTTTTTTATTCAATCTAAAAAAATTTACAATATTTATTCTACAAATTCCACGTAGTCCATGCCAAATGTAAGATTTAGAGAATCAGGGCCAAGAGAGTGCGGTACCACACAGATTAAGCGCTTCTACTCTTAACATCTAGTCAGATAAAGTCATAAAACATAAAAGAAAATAAAATAAAAAGAAGATTTTTAGTTTTAATACAAATAGGTTAGGATATTATATATATAGACTAACTTTTTTATTCAATATAAAAAAATTTACAATATTTATTCTACAAATTCTACGGAGTCCATGCCAAAGTGTAAGATTTAGAGAATCGGGGCAAGAGGGTGCAGTCCTATACAGATTAAGTGCACCATAAGATGGTGGGTTTAGGTGCACCATAGTGAAACCTCATCCCAAACCAATTGTTGATGAGATGAGTAGTTCACTAGTCATATAAGCTAGACTCATTTTTCTTATAGAATCAATATGGGACAACTCACAAGTGATATTTCAACATGCCCCCCTCCCCCCACTTGTGAGTCCTTCATAGGCCCAAGCTTAGAGCAGGTCGGGTAGAGAGAGAGAGTAAGCCCAAGCCTAGAACAAACCAGGTTGAGAGAGAGAGAGTAAGTCCAAGCCCAGAACAGACCGAGTAGAGAGAGAGAGTAAGCTCAAGCCTAGAGCAGGCCAAGTAGAGAGAGAGAGTAAGACTAAGCCCAGAACATGCTGGGTATGGAGAAAGAGACTAAGACTTGAACGAGCAAATTATTCAAATCACTTAACCGAACGATCACTTGCCCAATAGTCACAATTCGAACCAAAACGGATATCCCCGACTCCCTAGGTTCTTAAATCCTACTTGTTCTTCGTTGTTGCGTGCTATTTTATTTGCTTCATTTGCAGTTTTTTTTTTTTTCGTAGTTAATAATCAAACCAAATCATCAGAATTAGAATGTTTAGGAATTTCATTTTCTTTTGCGTGCTTGAATAAACGTGCATAATATTCCGGGTGACCTTTCTCGTGAGACACGACCCGGTGTTCGAATCTCTTGATTCTACTCCGGAAAAATATTTACAACACCTGCTGACGGGTAATCTTTTTATAAAATGGAGTTGCAGCTTTCATGAACTTGTTGAAAACATAATGATCCATCATAGAAAATGGATACTCATGCACTAATACCATATGAGATGCAAGTTCTCGCACCTTTGCATGATTGTATGAGAAATTGGTAATAGAAGTGATACCGTCAGTTTGACCTTCTGAAAACGACAAAACCTGTTGCGTAATCTTGTTTTGAAATTCGGAGTTCAATTGCCTTTGTAGACATGATGCTAGATGACGCTGGTACTGAGATGTAGTTCCAGTTTCACCCTTTGCAAACAATGACTTACAGTGGTTGCAGTTCACCCTTTTTGTTCCATTCTCNTGTTCGTGGGAAGGTTTTTGTGTGGTTATACGAACTAGATATGTCATGACATATATGGCTTCTAATCCAACATATATTCCATGTTGGAATTATTAATTGAAATATTATTTTTATGTCATTGCGTTCATCAATTTGCTCTTAAATACTTTTATTTTTAGGCCTACTATTATTAGTTTTTAATACAATATATATGCCATGTTGGAATTATTAATTGAAATCACATCATATTGTTGCAAGCCTTATGGAATGAGGAATTGAATTTCTATATTTACTCATCATCTCAATTTTTCCTTTTTAGTTTTATCATTAAAGTAAAATTATGTCATTAGTGTTGGCTTACTCTAACAACTAGTACAGTACCCGTGCGATGCACGGGGCTTTATTATTTTCGTCCTTTTTAAAAGGCAATTTTGTATTTAAATTCGGATTATATAATAAAGTATCGATCATTGATTATAATTAAACTTAACAAATACTTATTATAAGATACGGGTAATGATTTATATTAATCATATCGGGCTTGTAAAATAAGAATGTTTTTGAAAAATGTTGGCTTCAAAAAGTTCATATCGTCCCAATTTACAATGTTGGCTTCGAAAGTTCATATCGGCCCAAACAAAACAGAAAAAATAATTCAATGATCCAGATTAGTCAACGAAAATCGACAGTTTAGATTACACTGAACATAGTATAAATAGTAAAATTATCGGACCAAGGGCTTTTCCTTCATTTTTTGCCGCTTCCAGCTTCTTCTTTCGTTTTTTTTCATCGATCTTCCAACTTTTCCGTTCTAACACTGAGGGCCTTATAAATACATATTCTCTTTTAGTTTTCATTTAATCGATACTTTAAATTAATTTTAGGTGTTTTGCACGAAACAAAATATGGATTGTAATTTGAGGGTTTTTATTTTCGATTTTTATAGTTTTATGTTCGAAATTTTTGGTTTTTACAATTAATCAAAAGAATCTTTCTAATTTGAGTGTGCGCCGGTAGATTTTGTTAATTTTAGTTGTTTTGCCTGAAAAAAAAAAATGTGGAATTTTTAATTTTAAGGTTTTTATGTTCGGATTTTTTTGGGTGTTTACGATTAGTCAAAAGAACTCTTAGAATTTGAGTATGTGTCGGTAGATTTGTTATTTTTTGATCGACAAAATTATTTTGTTACACAAAATTTTTTGACAATCAAATGACATTTTTCTTTTAAAACTCAACTCGGCTGAAGACATACAAATCTGACAATTAATTATGTGATATAATTGATTTTGATGAATTGCACACAATTATTAGGGGTTATGAACTTGCAAGTTTTTTTTCCCAAATTAATGAATGTTGATAGCAATTAATTTTAAAAAGAATTGGTATTGAAATAAAACTAAAATTTTTAAAAACATTATTTGTACCAAAATTGAACAATTTAGTTACCAAAATAAAGTATCCGTGATTGAAGACATATTTAAATGTTTCTATTTAATAAATAAAAAATAAAACAAAACTTGCCCAAAATGGTATGCAATTAATGTTGCCAAATTTTTCTACTTACTATTTTTGGTAAATAGTAATTCTTATTATATATATATAGATTACTATTTTTGGTAAATAGTAATTCTTATTATATATATATAGATTAGTACACGTTGTTCTAGAAAATTTATTATTGATTCATTTATATATTTATTATTATTTTTAAAATTTTTTATTTTCTCTTGTGCAATAACTCTTCTAGAAAAAAAATGTTATATTGTTCCCAAAATAAGTATGGTTTTGTAATCATTAAAAATATTTATTATTCAAAATGAATTATGAAAATCCACCACTGGGATTACATTTGACTGATGCACTTTATTTCCACTCCAAAAATGTATGCAAATTTGAAGAGGCCAATAAGAATATTAAGGATAGTTTGTAATTTGAAAAGATACATTAATTCTTTTATTTATTTATTATTATTATTATTTTTAACGAAATGATTGAATTAATAACTAAGAAAATGTACAGAGTTCGCAGGCTAACTAGCCAGTACATACCAAGGTTCAATAAGAGGAGCACAGTGAGGTGCCCTAAATACAACAAACCCAAACACATTAACACAACATAAGCAGTGTGGCAGAAATTCACTTTCGAGGATCACAGCTACCCGACCACAATTCTAACAACATCCCATCATACTAACAACATCAGAACGCAACATAAACCTCCTCAGACAAAAATCAAAGCTAATGCCAGCAAATTAAGAGCACAACCACTGAACACCAATGTACCTAGTTGTTCCCTTAAATCACTAAACATAGCTAGCTTCAAATTCTTGCCATTCCTTCACAGCTGCTGCAACCACATGATGCACCGGCCTAAGAACATTCTGAAATACCCAGTAGTTCCTAGATTTCTAAATTCCCCACAGCAAATAAACAGTAAGATGTATTATATATAGCATCTGAGGTAGGTCCCTATTTTAAAGCACAAATCTTGCTCGGTTGGTCCACATTTCTTTAAAGTTCTCAGCCTCATGCTCCAACCCATCCTAGGACAAAGGAAAAAGAGCCCAGATCAGTTTAGCTCTTGAGCATTGGAACAACAGATATTCTAAAGTTTCTGGGGCTTCCCCACAAGTTTTGCACATATAATCCAAAGGAATATCTTTTTTGATAAGGTTACAGTTTACAGGTATCAGATTGAGAAGCACTTCCAAATGAAGTACTTCAATTTACCTTTAATCTTCAAAGCCCAGCTTCTTTTCCTCACTTTCCTTGTCATTGTCTGCTCTTTGCTGCTCTCAGGTTGATCCATTTGACTCCATTTGTTCATGATGAGTTTCTGATATGTAGAGGATACTGTAAAATCCCCCTTTGAGGTCCAATCCCAGCATACTCTATCCTTAGTTGTAGGATCCAAGCTGGTGATGCTCAAGATGGCTTCTATCTCTCTGATAGTTAAATTGTCTTCAATCAACTTTTTATTCCATCTTCTGCCTGTCTCATCTAGTAAGTCTACCACCCATGTGATACGTGAATTACTGGTTGGCTGTGTTGATGGTTTAAATCCAGGAATACATTAATTCTTTTTACATTGGACAAAATTGAGAACGTGATGATAAAAATTATTAGTTACAAAAACATTTGGCGTATGGGACTTACTGCATGTTTAATTTTTTTTGAAAAAAAAATCAATCATTTTTAATTAATTACTTTTTTTAATTCAAATCTAACTCAACTCAATATTCTCAATATTATCAATATAATTAAGTAATGTCACTCAATCATTCTTACACATTACATCAATTTTAATTAAATACTAGTACAACACCGGTGTATTACACGGGAGTTTGTTAAAAAATTTATTCTTAAATTTTAAAAATAATCACAAAAAAAGATATAAAATTTCAATAATTTTTTAAAAATATATATATATTATTATATATTTTATAATGACACTTGTTACTTGTGCTACTTACATATGTTATATTATAATAATTTTTTTAACTTATATCATATAACTACTTGAAATATAAATATATTAATTGATAACTTATTTTATTTTTCTAATTAATATTAACAAAGAATTTTATTATTGTTATAAATATAAATATAACTTATTTAGTTTATATATACAATATCGATGTCAAATCGAAGCTCAATGATTAATTTGATATATTATATATATATTGGGGCTGGTTCAAATAAACACTAGTTCTGGTGTGAGAACTGTGAAAACCGTATTTTATGCTATTTTTATTTATGTATGATGTTATTTTTAATATTACATTGTGACATCATTTTCACAAATGCAAATATAAATTGTGTTGCTATTTTTAGTCAAATACATCATGATTAAAAATAGCATTAAAACACATTTATTTGAACCTCATCCTATATATATAGAGTTAAGATCATATAAGAATAGTAGATAGTGAAAGAAATAAGAATAAATCAGTACCATTGGATCTAACATATCAATGGTCATGATCAAGTCAATTTTATTAAAAGTGGTCAACCTGTCAATGGCAATATTGTAAATAAGTATACATACTGTGGTCAAATATAAAAATTGGACCACTAAGTAAGGACATTCTGGTCATTGAATATTCATCCACTATCCAAGTGGGCCCCACCAATCACAACAAAATACACACGTCTCTCACACACAAACACACACTCTCAATACACAAACGCACGCACGGAATAACAACCACGGCGTCACACATTCAGATCCGCCGGCGACCACCTACCTTCCGCCGGCGGTTGTTTATTGTGTTTTTGTGCTTATTTTTATGTGTTTTATGTGCCTTAGTCGAGTCTTTTTAGGTTCATTTTAGGGTTGACCGGTCCATTTTATCGTATTTCGTGTATTTTTATGTTTGTTATATGTTTTTGTGTTTTGTCATACTTTTCTTGTCTTTTTGGTGTTGTGTAGGTCCACAATAGTTGAGTTTGGAAAGACGAGCCATTTTCGAGCCGTCCCAACCATGTCCGAGCCATGCGAACCATTTTCGAGCATATATATTATGTGCGTTGTGATATCGATTTGAGCATTCCATCACGAAGAGAAAAATATTTGAGCAGCGTAGGTCAAAGTTTCGAGTCAATCGGAGAAGCATGCGAGAAGTTAGGGCTAACAGAGCCTCAAAAGTGAAGCAAATGCCCAATTCGCGCCAGCGAAAACCATTCCGCGAGTAGCCCCAAACTCGCGAGTGCACGCCCAGCCCGCGAGTTCGACACTTCGCGCCCACAAAACGCTGGTAGCCCGCGAGTTCCTCCAAATCCTCTTCTGCCTGCGAGTTTTCTCCATGTCGCGCCCGCGAAATCCATTCCGCTCGCGAGTTCCGCCATACGCTACTGCCCAGGCCGCGAATTTCCATTTCTGCACGCGCGAATCCATCGGAGACCTCGCGAGTGTTGTTCCCAGCGTGCCCCACGCCGCGCGAAACTTGTGGCGAGCTCGAGAGTGCCGCAGCACCAGACGCCCGCGCCCGCGGAATTCCCAGCAAGGTCGAGAGTGTTGATTTCCCTCGCGCCATCCCGCACCTCCCGCGACCTCGAGAGTGTCTTAGTAAATGTGCGTATTTTTAGTGTGTGTTTGTGGTGTAACTATAAATAGGTATTGTGCTTTGTATTTTTTGCAACCACCCTCATTTCCCAACTTTTAAGTTAGGAAATCCTCTCCATTTTCTCTCTTCTCTTTTTTTTTTTTTTTTTTTTTTTTTTTTTTTTTTTTTTTTTTTTTTTTTTTTTTTTTTTTTTTTTTTTTTTTTTTTTTTTTTTTTTTTTTTTTTTTTTTTTTTTTTTTTTTTTTTTTTTTTTTTTTTTTTTTTTTTTTTTTTTTTTTTTTTTTTTTTTTTTTTTTTTTTTTTTTTTTTTTTTTTTTTTTTTTTTTTTTTTTTTTTTTTTTTTTTTTTTTTTTTTTTTTTTTTTTTTTTTTTTTTTTTTTTTTTTTTTTTTTTTTTTTTTTTTTTTTTTTTTTTTTTTTTTTTTTTTTTTTTTTTTTTTTTTTTTTTTTTTTTTTTTTTTTTTTTTTTTTTTTTTTTTTTTTTTTTTTTTTTTTTTTTTTTTTTTTTTTTTTTTTTTTTTTTTTTTTTTATGCTTTGGTTGGAGGTTCATAACTCATTTTTCCGGCGAAATTCCGACAAGCTTATTTCATTCACGTTTCGAGCTTTATTCATTATTTTCGTTCGGGCACGCGATAGGAGAGTAAGTACCTTACCTAGGACCAGTGTTCTAAAAGTCGTTAGGCGCCCGCTAGGCGCTCGACCAGCATCTAGCGCCTAGAGCGCCTAGGCGGCGCTTAGTCGGGGCCTCGAAATTAATATTAAATACCTTATTTTTTATTTATTTTAACTTGCTACAAAATAAAACTATCTTAACTTATGATAAATCCACATACCTAAGTCTAAATAATAATATTAATATATTTTGAAGAAAAATATGAGAACAAAATAATGTAATTAGTATTTTAAAAAAAATAAAAAAAATTGAAAAATTGCCGCCGAGCCCGCCTAAAAGCGCCTAGGTCCGCCTATGCCCGCCTAGGCGCTGCCTAACCGTCTGGATGCCGAGCCGCCAAGTCCGCCTAGCCGCCTGGTCGATTTTTTCTGCCGATTTGTGCAAATCGGAAGCATCCGGGCACCGCCTAGGCCGATTTTTATAACAGAGCTTAGGACTTACTACTTCGAGTCTGTTCTTTCGATTTTGTATTTATGCTCGTTTCTAGGGTTTTGCTTTATTTTTATTGCTTGCTTTTGTATGTTAGGAATCAATACGCGCTTATCTAGTCTAAAGGTCTCGACTTTGTTCAAAGCGTGATGATTTAGTGTAGAAAGCTCGTGTTCGGTTACCTAGGATCACTATGCTCGCATGTTTTCTCTTATTTTCTTTTATTTTCTTGAGTTATGGAGATTCCGTGCAACCAATGCTTTGACCTTTCTTTCGATTCTTGCATTTTCCATCATTTGCTCTTAGATTAGTAGTTTAATTTCGTGCAATCATCCCAATCAAGCGAGTAGAATGTGTAGGACCTTGTTTTTGGTTATGTGACTTTGACGACTAGGTAGTGAACAAAGCTCCGAACAACCTTCCTTTGAGAACGACCCAAGTCGGGTAACTCGATTACCATATGCCCAAAAATACTACAAACAGCAGTGTCGCCGGCGCTCACCTTCATTCCGCCCGCGTCGTCGCCGGCGGAACACCATGAATTAATAGTGTGCCACACACACCTTCCTTTACACAGTCACCATCCGCCGCCACCACCCACCGCCTTCTGCTCGTCGTCCCACTGTCGGCACAGACGCTGCCACTACTAGCCCCAACGCAGCCAGAGTCCGCCACCGGATTCCTCCTGGCCGTCTCAAGCCCCGTCCAGATAACTCGACATATTTGCCGGTAAGGGACAATGCGTCCGATCTATATTTCTGATGCTACTTCTCATCCTTGGACCGGCGACCTTGACGGTACCGAATCTAGATCCCGACGAGGTCGGACGGGATTGTTTGTCGGAGGCGCTGAAGCGGCGTCGGGAAAACGGAAGCATTCGGAGCCGGAGATGAGGGAAATAGGTCGGGATTATCGATCTCCTAATTGAATCCTCCGTCATAGTCGTAGCCAATTGATATACAGAGTCGTCCATACAAATGATGAAGATGGGGATGATGTCCGAAAAAATGAGGGATACATGGATGAAGAATATGTTTTTACAGATCTGAAAACTATTAGGGGCATAGCAATTGAAAATTTGATAAGTCCAAGGGACTCAATTGCAATTTTATGAATTTTATTAGACTTCAATTTAATCCTTAGGTAAAATTTATAATTATAATAAATATACTAATCAACAATAATGATAAAGAAAATGAAAAATATTGTGTGATAGATGCACATTATAATCGTGACTTTAAAAGTAAAAAATATATAATCGAACTGCAATATGAAATTTCGAACCGAAAATTTTAGTTCGGCCCGTTGCGCTCTATATTGTGCAATTTTAGTCATTAATGTGCAAGTTGTATAACAATATTGTGCACTTGTAATACATAAAAGTACAAATAATAATAATAATAATAATAATAATAATAATAATAATAATAATAATAATAATAACAAGTTTCATATCGTTCCGTTAGTTCAATTGTTTCGATTATATTAAAAAATAAAGCCGGCATCGTACCGAAATAACCGAGATTTTAAAATTAAAACAATAATCGAATCGAAATATAAAATTTAGAACCAAAATTTTTAGTTTTGTTGATTTCGTTCGCTATTGTTCAATCAGTTAGTCGTTAAAGTGCAACTCGTATAACACTACCGTGCAATTTTATAGCAGACATTCGTTAATGATTTGTTCCATACCAAACTAAAATTGAACAAAAATAATTGTTTTAATCCACCAGTTAACCTAATTACCCTAAATACTTGAAATGATTTATTTATTCATATGATAAAAATATTTTTAGTATTTTAATATTTTTATTTAAAATTTTATATCATTTTTGTTTGAAAAATCATACTATATAAAATAACAGAAATCAATAATGTGCATTCCCACATATAATAAGGTGCCTTTGATTTAAAATAATTGTGCAATCTATTGATCGATATTTTTTATGTGCATTTCAATTTTAGAAATATTTTTATTGTGTACGTTAATAAACATTATTTTGCATTTATCAAACTATTTAGATAATCAAACTATATTTAGTATCTGTATTTTTTTATTTAATATTTTATAGATGAAATTAAATAATACGTATAGATAAAATATGAAAATATTATTTTTTATATAGTTCGATTGATTCTGTTATTTTATTTTTATTTTTTATTTTTTTTTATTTTGTAAATAAGGCCGAAACATAACCAAAATAACTAGAATTTTAATATATGTGATTATGCACAATGTTGTGCTAATGTGCATTCTCGAACGCATTAATGTGCATTTGGTCTAACACTATTGTGCAGTCTTATAGTCAGTAATGTGCATGCATTCTGCACCATGGATTTTTTTTTTTTATGTGAAAGTCCAATCTAAAATCGATCCTAAATAATCTGTTTCTTCGATATATTAATTAACTGAATTAACCTAAATAATTAAAATAATTTATTACCTATATTTTAAAAAATATTTATTATTTCAATATTTATTATTTATTATTTTATATTGTTTTTATTTTACATTTTCATTTATTATATATATATATATATATATGTATAAAAATTATATACAAATAATATTTTTTCTAAACTTTTTAAGATCATAAATCTAGTTCATGGACTAAATTGAAATATAAACAAATTCTTGTAATTGCAATTAGATCCTTGAAAATTATTAAATTTCCAAAAATAAAACCCCAACCCAATCCCCAAATTCTCTAAAATCTGATCGAATCTCTATTTGAGATGCCAGGATGTTTCCTTTGGAGCCTCGGCGGACGTCGACGGCGGGACAGGAGGAGATGGATGCCTCGCCGGACTGAAGAACGAAGATGGCCGAAGAGAGGTTGTTGATGGTGGCGATAAAGGAAGGTCGGGCAGAGAGATAGTCAATTGTGCGGTAGATGCCTGACTGTGTAGTAGAAGAAGGTCGGACCGAGCAATGACGGCGGTGGGGGAGGCCAGCGGTGGCGTGCAGCGGGACCGTCGTGAGATTGAGGAGCCTCGATGGGCTGTGTAATTTCTTTTTTCCTCGTCAATCCTCGGCCCTCGACGGCTGCTGGTCGTGCAGCAGATGAAAGTCGGACATAATGATGACTGATATAGCCATATAAAGATGTACCGGCCCAAAGGCTCTCTACTCGACCGGACAGTGGCTCAATCCGTTCACATGTCGACATACACCCGTCGACATGCTCAAGTCGACTTCCTCCAAGTCGACTCTTAACAAGATTGATGCTGAGAAATGACAGATTCCATACAAGTCGACTCTCAGAAGTCGACATTGTTCAGTCGACTTCCCGAAAGTCGACATCTATTTGAGAAGACCAACGAGAGCGTAGCCTCCGAATAACCAGAAGATCCTGGGTCGACTCCTTGTACCTCGATACGTGAGGCACACCGACGATTCCACACATTTGGTACATTTCTTGGAACCTCTTGTCCTTCAATGGATAAGAAGAAATCTTGATATGACTCAGTAAGGAGGGGAGACGAATCGACCGGGGCAATTTAGACCTTTCAGGTCTATCGACTGGGGCATTTCGGGTACTTCAAGTAAGTGTTCCCTCCTATATAAAGGAGATGAAGTAACCCTAAACCCTAACTTCCATTCATTCTATATTCTCTCTCATAGCTGCTGCGCAGCCTCTTTTCATCTCTCTCATATACTGACTTGAGCGTCGGAGGCTCTACGCCGGAAATACCTCCGGCGTTGAGTTTTTGCAGGTGTTCTCGCTGTCTACTAGCGGTTCGAAGGCGATTCAAGCAGATCTGAGCTCAAAACTATCGGCTCTCTTCAGATCCAGAAGGAGACCCATCAATGACTGAGGCGGCAGAGGTCAGCGGTGGAGGTCGGTGGTGGCGGAAGCCGGCGGCGGGCAGTGGGACCGTCTTGTGGTAGAAGAAGATCCATTTGTGCGCACAGGTCCGACAGAGCTTTTGCGGCGGTCGCCGGAGAAAACAAACGCGGCTGACGGCGCTGGGCAGAGCCGGTGGTTGGCCGTCGGCGTCGGGGGTGGGCGGGTGTAGGCAGCGCCGGTAGCTGTGTGTGTATATTTTTAATTAACATTATTGCCAATACTAATAACTTATTTTTTAGTTTAACATAATATCCTCTCTCATTAGCTGTGTGTGTATATGTGTCTGCGTCATTGCGTGAATGTGTAGTGTGTGTATTGTGTGTGAATGAGGAGGATGAGTGGTGGGTCCCAGGTGAGTAGGTAGGTTGTGATTGGGTAGAGTGAGTTGGTGTTGTGTATATATTTACCATACTGCCCTTAATGTATTTAAAAATTAGGTTTTTGTTTTATCCGTTGGATCATCCGATCGGATGGATAAGATACATTCTTATTTTTTTCATTGAACACCATTCTCACCGGAGCGTGACTTTTATATATATATATATATATAAGAAATGATATTAAAATGCAATTAATACATATAACATGACCATAAATAATCAATATATTAATGGATAATCCGAACCTAATTATTTTTGGATTGAAACTAAATTAAATCTATCCAAGTCTAATAATGAAGCATGTAATTTTACCACATAGGATCATAAAGTATGCGAGTTTACCATTTAGACTCAGCACATTCGGGAATTCTATATAAGGGGGATTTATTTACTTATGTAACATGAACTAATCATCATTTCACATCACCTCTCTTCTAATTTACGTCAATCAATTTAAATTATTTCATTTTAGATATTATTTTAGTATAAGCTTAAAATCCACTAACAACTAACAATAATTTTTTTTTTTAAAAAAAATAATTACCCATACCCAAAAATCCAAATAAAATCAAAACATTTTATATCCAAACATTCCTTAGGAACTTTCACTATGAGGCACGAGCATCTTCAATAAAACGTAGTCTATACGGAAATATGTGACAAGAAAAAAAAAATGAAAACAAAAAATTTCATCTCCAATATATAATTCAGATTTTGAAATTAAGTGGACATGAATAATAAATAAATTTAATACAATGCATATAAGAAATTCTAGAGATTATTTATGATGTATGTATTTTTTTCATGAATCATCTTTATTTTTCTTATCATTCTTTGGGTATCATCAATTGGTAAATTAAATTGGACACAAATAAAAATATCCCACCATAGAAGCTTTCAGGACCCAACCATGGCTATTCTCTTTGCTATCAGAGAGGGCTTACACTTTGCATATCATAAGAACTGGTCTGAGCTGATTTGTAAATTGGAAGAAAAAGCTGTGGCGCGGGCTCTGTCATCTAAGGCTTCTTTCTCATCCATTTATAATTTCATTGTTGATGATATTTATTTCCTAATTGGTTGTTTAGGATTTGTTAATTTTTATGTGGATCAGTCTGTAAATTCGATTGTTTGGTATAAGAACATGTTGGTCGAAGAGGGAGACATCAATGTTTGATGCTTCTCCCTTTTTGTGTATCCAGTTTCTTAACATGTTGGTTAGTCGAACATTGTATGTTATGGAACAAAAAAAAAAAACTCACGTNACCTGCTCCACTACTAATTTTCCATTTTATATTTTATATTTATACACAAATCGCTAGTTGTTTTCATATCAATGTAAAGTCAATGCAGAACGATGGATGAGTAAACTAGTTGAAATAAAAAAAAGTTCAACTTAGAAAAAAAGAATTAATTAATCCAGTCTAGTTGATCATATTTTAATTATTTCGTGTGTAGAATTAGTATAGATAACACCACAACTTTAAGCTAATGTGTACACAACTAGAGTTAAATTACACGAGAAGCCCACATATTTTGAAGTACTTAAGCAGCCCTTTTTAAATAAAATATCTTGATTAAAAATCCTGTTAGTTTCAATTATAAAAAAACATGTAGTTGTTGGAGGAAACTTCTAAGCTTTGATGATTATAATATATCCATGTGCACAATTTCTTCGGTAAAGAAAAATATCATTTACTCTTCCAATATATACATTTCCACTAATATTTCATTGTATTAATAATCGATACATATTAATCAGCTAAATGGTTACATAATCATACATTTTCAAAAAATTTAAATACTTTCATATTCAAATGTCATCTTTTAAAGAACAATATAATAAAATTATGTCAATCTCATTATACAACCACTATTTTTCACACTTTCATATTCAAATATAATATTTTCATAAATAATATAATTAAAGTCTTGTAATGAATATGTATTTTTGTAAAAAATGTGACAAATAGAAGAATAGAAAATATATAGCTAAACATTTTACATGCCAATAGTCCAATTCCATTATCGACTGAATAAATAAAAAAAAAAAATTAAAAAAAAAGGGAGAAACTACAGAATTGGAACAGAAATCAACAAACATCCCTTAATCAAATATGATACGAACAAACAAGTAGTAGTTTGATATCTGATCATCAATATTCTAATCTGTTCCCACAGGGCAGTCTAAAGCTTGCCTTTCACTTATAAATAGGGTCTTTGTTTCTCATCATTCTTCACACAAAAAAAACACAAGCATCTTGATCAATTTCATCTTATTTCTCTCTATACTTTTTTCTTTCTTGAATCTTTTTTTAGATTGATTCCAACATGGGTGTGATCTCTTATGAACACGAAGAGTGCTCGAAAATCTCTCCAAGAAGGTTGTTCAAATCGTTCATCCTCGACGCTCACAACCTCATCCCTAAAGTCTTGCCGGGAGCCATCAAGAGCTTCGAGATCTTAGAGGGAGATGGTGGAGTTGGGACCATCAAGTTGATTACTTTTGGTGAAGGTAAAATAATTAACCACGTCACAAGTAGTTAGAAAAACTTGAAAAAAAAAAAGTAAAATTTATTAGTGAGACATGGAAAATATATCTAAAAGATGTATTGCAAATTAAGAATTATTTTATTTTATTTTTTTCCGAATTGCTGGCTTTGTCAATTTGAAATATGGTGAATCGAACAATGCAGGGAGCCAATTCAAGAGCGCGAAGCACAGAATAGATGAAATCGACGAGGAAAACTATGTGTTCAAGTACAGTGTAATCGAAGGAGATGTTTTGGGCGATGTTCTCGAATCCATATCGTATGTTGTGAAGGTCGAGGCTGGCCCAGAAGGAGGATCGGTTTGCAAAACCGTAAGCACTTACCACACGAAGAAGGAGGACCACCACATTACGGAGGATAAGATTAAAGAAGGGAAAGAGAAGGCTAAAGCCATCTTTAAGGCTGTGGAGGCTCACCTCCATGCACACCCTCAAGCTTACAACTAAATCTCCTGCATTAATTAATAAGTCCATGCATTGTGTTTCAAATTTTCAAAGCTTTTCATTAATCGTATAATTAATCAAGTGTGTTTGTTATGTGTTTGGGTGTGGTTTACAATAAATGTGCATGACATCTTTATGCATGAAATTTGGGTATGTATTGTTAGTGAAAGTGATCTTGAAGTATCGTTTATGTGTAATTTCCTACATTGAATAATACGTTTTCATAAAGATTGTGGTTTTTGTTTTTTCCGAATCTTTTATTGGATAGCGAAATGAATGAAGTTTGTTGTTGTGTGGTTTAAATAAATTAGTATTCAATCATGTCTATTTCACATATATATTATATATTATAAGTTATTTATATGCGTATAGTATTAAAATTATAAGTTAGATAATAATATTAAATTTTAAACATAGAGAATATAAGTTATATTTATGCATATAACATTAAAATTATAAGTTAGAAAATGGTATACCGACTTATCAGTCCGGCGGAAGAGATCGACAGCCGAGGTCTTTGGAGAACCGTCTGGAGAAGGCTCGGACCACAAAGAGTTCGCCCCTTCTTATGGCTGGTACTGAAAGGTCAACTTTTGACCAACGTTGAACGAGGAGTCTAGGGCTGCAAACGAACCGAACGGCTCGCGAACCGCTCGCGAGCGCTCAAGTTTGACCGAACTCGAGTCGAGCTCGAACGACTCGAGCACAAACTCGAGTCAACTCGAGTCCATATTTCGCATTGTCGAGCGGCTCGTCGAGCGGTTCAAGATATATGTGAAGTTATTAAAATACCCCTTATATATTAGCATAGGTGCTTAATGATAATTATACTTTTCCACTTAAAAATTTAAAGCCAAGCTTGAGCATTTTGATTTCGAGCTTGAGCTCGAGCCTCATAAATCGAGCAGTTGAAAAAAAAAATCTATCCTGCTCGATAAGGCCAATACTCAGCGGCTCAGCTCGTTTGCAGACCTAAAACGGATACACTTAACTTTTGTTTTGAGCTGCCATAGGTGTTCGTTCATGGAAGAGTCTCTGCCATAGGTGATTATCAATTATTGCTTGAATTAAAATTTGGTATCAAACATTTGCGAAGATCTTTATTAATTGTTGTAATAATATATCAAAGAAATAAATATATTATTACAAGTTTTATTTTGATAGTTGGGTGAATTTTTTTTTTTTAAAAAAAATCGATAGTAATATATAAACACACCCACACACACTCACACACATATATTAAAAGTTATTTATTTGTGAGAAAAATAAAATTCTAACTATATATCTTTAATAAATAGAATCAATATAAATTACACTCACTAAAATTATATAGGTTGATAAAAATCTATATCTGCATCTATATAATGTACCAATCGATATTACATAATTGAAATAGTTTTGGACATACATTCTGCCATGAACTCTAAGATCGGTAAGAAAAACCGTTTATATTTCGCATATAATTAGGCTTTATTTATTAGCAAATTTTACATATAAAAAAATAATTATCTTTTTCTTTACATAATGGCTAATACACATTAAGTATAATTCGACTTGTATAGAATGATTGATTGATTACATATAATTTAAATATAACCATAATACCAATTTGATAGTAATTTTGTTAAAATAATTTCAAAAAGCAATATTCATTAAAATTAAAAAAAAAATTATTTTGATTAATTTTATTATCATCTTATGGTTGCAAATATGAATCTATACTTATATAATAAGAATTACTATTTACCAAAAATAGTAAGCAAAAAAATGTAGCAACATTAATGACATACTATTTCCGGCAAGTTTTGTTTTTATCTTTTATTTATTAAATGAGAAACATTTAACTATGCCTTCAATCACGGATACTAAGTTTTGATAACCAAATTGCTCAATTTTGGTACAAATAAAGCTTTTAAAAATTCGAGTTTTATTTTAATACCAATCCTTTTTAAAATTAATTGATATCAACATTCACTAATTTGGGCAAAAAAAACTTGCAAGTTCATAACCCATAATAATTGTGTGCAATTCATCAAAATCAATGATATCACATAATTATGATTTGTATGTTTTCAGTCGTGTCGAGTTTTTAAAGAAAAAAATTATTTGGACGCCAAAAAATTTTGTGTAATAAAATAAACATGCCGATCAAAAAAATAAAAAATCAACCGACACACACTCAAATTCTAAGAGTTCTTTTGACTAATCGTAAACACCCAAAAAATTCGAACATAAAGGTAAAAAAATCGAACATAAAAACCTTAAAAATAAAAATTTCACATTTATTTTTCGGGCTAAACAACTAAGATCAACAAAATCTACCGGCGCACACTCAAATTCGAAAGATTCTTTTGATTAATTGTAAAAACCAAAAAATTCGAACATGAAACTACAAAAATCGAAAATAAAAACTCTCAAATTGAACAAACCATATTTTGTTTCGTGCAAAACACCTAAAACTAACTAAATGAAAACTAAAAAAAAATGGATTTATAAGACCCTCAGTGTTAAAACGGTAAAGTTGGAAGAAGATAGATGAAAAAAGACAAAAGAAGAAGCTGGAAGCGGCGAAAAATAAAGGAAGAAATGTAGCCCTTGGTCCGATAATTTCACTATTTATACTATGTTCAGTCTAATATAACCCGATTTGCGTTGAGTAATATGGATCATTAGATTATTTTTTCTGTTTTGTTTGGGCCGATATGAACTTTTGAAGCCAACATTGTAAATTCGGCCAATATGAACTTTTTGAAACCCACATTTTTCAAAAACATTCATATTTTACAAGCCCAACATGATTAATATAAATAATTACACGTATCTTATAATAAGTATTTGTTAGGTTTAATTATAATCAGTGATCCGTGCTTTATTATATAATTTAAATTTAAATACAAAATTATGTTTTAAAAAGGACAGAAATAATAAAGCCTCGTGCATCGCACGGGTACTGTACTAGTTATGATTGAAAAGTACATAAAGTATATAATAAAATAATTATGTTTGAATTATATTAGCTTAATGAATAATTTAAAATATTAATAAAATTTTATAAAATGTATTCAACTTAACCATGAATAAATTAAAATTCTATTGAATATTTCATTTGTATTGAAAGGATAATACGAAATTAAATTATATATTCATAAATTAGTTTCTGATAATCGGGTAAAATTAAGAATTATAAATTTCACATTAAATTATCTATATACATCAATAACACTATTCAAGGTGTTAAAAAATAAAACTTTTATTATACACTATTTTATAATGAAAAATGAGTAAATAAAATTATATAGTTAAGTAATAATTGAAATTATAGCTTTTGGCAGTAATTGAAATACATCATATATCAAAATGCTTAAATTATTTATTAATTAAATGATTATAGATGTTAAAATATATATATATATAGACAAATAATATTATAATTCAAAATAAAATATTTGCCATGAAAATTTTGTGTTGCGCAAGAGATAAAAGTGTTAAGAACCGAGATGATTTTGTATTTTTTGTATAATTTTTTTTTTTTATTTTTTATGCTCAATTCCCCACTTATATACCCGCATATGGGACCACACTTTTTGCTATTCTTTTACTTAATATAAAATAAAATAGAAATAGATAAACCCAAACTAGGCCTTCAATAACTTGACCCAATTTATGCTAACAGCAACTTCATGAATCTTCGCAGCCCATTTCCTTCACTGGCCCGATAACTCTCAACCCATTTCCCTTCTCTTCTCAGCCCAAGTCTCTCTATATCGGATACATGACAATACTCCCTTCTCGAAAGAGTCTCGTCCTCGAGACTCATACATTGAAAATGTAGGTATTGCATCCAATGGTTCCCCTTTCCAAATCTTCAAAGGCTCGAAAGTAAAATCTTGGCAGCTCAAAGGTAATCCACGTTTCTTGGCAATAATTGGCCCAATTTTAAGCTTCCTAAATGCTAAGCTCAATAATATAGCAACCGACCTCAATTTCAAATAAGATAGCCCAGCAAAATTTATCTTTTTCTTGACGCTACTGCCATTTTCCACTCCAAATTGATTAGGCCCAAAGCAAGTTATGATTAGGCTCCCAAATACCATAAAAAGAACCAGAGCCCAATAAAATGACCAAGACCCACGTAATGTTAGCCCACAAATTGTAACAATAGTCAGCCCATAATTAAAACTCACCAGCCCAACACACTTCTCCACAATCACAATTTCGTTTCCAGAATCGTCCATGGCCACCAACAGAATCCCAATTTTTTTCCGATCGCGAACCTTCATAATTCGGCGCCGGCGACTTCGAGCTTTAGCGATCCGGCGAGACCAAGCTTCCGATCGCCCACCATGCTTGGAAATCCAACGAGAACAAGACACCTCTCGACCATTGTTCTTATTTTTAAAATTAACGCTTCTGCAAATTTCCCTTTCTCCCCAAATTTCGAAATTCAGTCGCACCTCCGGTCCTTTTCTCCGGTCACCCATCGAAGCAATTCGCCGCGACCACGCGTCCGACCGACCTTTGCACGTTGGAATCCGACGGATCCGAGCGTTTTCTCGACCGCTATTTTGGTTCTTCTCGTAACTGAGGGGTCGGCAGCTCCGACTGCGAGTACCCTTGCTTTTTCCGTTCTTCGTCGTGGAAAATCCGACGAGGAAATACCATCTCCGCTCCTTCTTGGTCTGTTGTGAGTAAGATCTACATCTACCGACACGTTTTGGAGGCCAACGAGACCAAGCCTCTTCGAGGCCGCCGCGCAGCCTCATGCTCGTCCTCTTTACACCGCCCTTGCTATGTGTTCGTCTTCCCCGGTCTATCACAAAGCACGACCTTCTCGACGTTTTCCTTTCCTCGTGGAACAGTCCCAGGCAAAATGGATCTTCAGACTCCAAATCCCTTGAATTTGGCCCTGGTTCGAGGAACTCCTCAAGAAGTTTTGGGGCTTCAATTAATTCACCGATGTGTTCCTTCACCAGTTCATTTTCACCATCTCCGAACACTTCAATTGGTGGTACTGCTTGTATCGGTAAGTACCTTTCTTCTGAATTTTTTTGAAAAATGGAGAGGGATTCTAGGTTGTTTGGGGTCTGAATTGTGGTGTTTTGTGGTGTTGGATTTCCTTGTTGATTTTCACTTGAATTTGGCTGTGAATTCTTTTCCTGAATTTCATGAAAAATTGGTTGCGATTTTTGAGGGCTGGGGATTTTAAGTTCAGACCCAGAAGTATTGTAGGCTTCAGAGTTGGCTACGAACACATCTGAGAAATTTTGTTTGTGATTTTCTGGGGAAATTTGATGGGGTTCTGGATTGATAGAAAATTTTATATCAGAATCAGTGGTAGTGAGGGCTGGGAATGGTGGTATGGAAAAATTTTGGAATTGGGGTGTTGATTTTGCCTGGCTTCTGTGTTGTAGATCGTTAATGAGAAATTGTATGGATTCAAGTAACTCACAGCATTGATCAAATTTTTGATTTATTCCTTGTGTTTGCTGATCCATTTGTTGCTGAAATTTTGAATAGCTGGCCTCCCTTTTCAGAATTTCCAGCTGCATTTTTTGATCCAAATGTTTTTGTTGCAGCTCTATTTGATCGAGAAGAAGTTTGTCCGCCATCGTCCGAGGATCGTCCGCTCTGATACCAATTGTTAAGAACCGAGATGATTTTGTATTTTTTGTATAATTTTTTTTTTTTATTTTTTGTTTTGCTTGAGAAATTGATGAAATTGCAGAAGTTGGGGAAGGGAGATAGAAAAGATAGAACACGTGAATCGGGGGAGGAGAGAGAGTTTGGGAGGAGAGAGAAACAAGAGAGAGTGAGAGTGAAAGTTGTTAATTCATTCCATAATGCAAATCATCTTTCCTACATGTCTTTTATACTCATTCACATGCCACTCACACAACTCACCACTTAATTCACATAATGGGCTATTTAATATATATAGGCCCAAAACTAAACATAATAAAATGAGTCCAACATAAAAGACCCAATACCAAAATATAAATTATCTAGACTATAGAACCGGTCCACTCCATAACCGGGTACATGACAAAAAGTTACAAAAAACTAAAGTTAATTATCATAAGTTGGTATTTCATGCAATTAGAGTTATCAAATAGAAAAATTAATTTTATAGTCAACGTTCAGTTATCAAGCAATATGCAAAATATGAATTGCTAAAAAAATTATAAGATTAATATAATCGATAATTATATAAGGCACATGCCAGTAATTTGTATACAATCATTATATTTTAAATCTTACACGTTTATAATATTTTATAAACTAATAAATAATAAAATTCATACCTATAAAAAATAAATTAAAAAATTTAAAATTTTAAAATTTAAATAAATATTATATTATTACATATTTTATATTATGTTAAATAATTTAATAATATTTTAATAATAAAATATTTTTTATACTATATTATTGCACGGGTGCAACATTAGTCTTCAAATAGATATTTGAACCTTAACAACATAACTTGATCAAACAATTATGTGATCTTATGCTAAATTGACCCTAGCAATTTTAAAACAAAACAAACCAAAAAGGTCCTGCAGTCTACCCAAGAAGCTTCCTCTCGCGCGTTGAATGAGTCAAAAACCACACATGAGATAAAGATGAGCATTTCTTTAATTAAATAATTAATTAATTAGTTGATTGATATTTGTTCAAAAAACATGAGCTCCGTAGAAGTTCACTTATAGCTCTCAAAATCCTCTCCATTTTAAGCCCGCTTCCCAATTTCATGCTTCATTTTCTCTCTCATCTTTCTCACTAAAAAGGCCAAAATAGAATAGAAAAAATATATATA
>BKCP01010771.1:3258-20266 GCA_008636005.1 Striga asiatica | reverse complement strand
CTTCTAAATTTATATTAGTAAAAAGTATTTTAGCTTATGTTATATTAAATCATTGTTAGTCTTGTTTTGGCCCTATATTAGTTACATTTATTTTAAATTAAATTGATGAACTATATATTTGAACATGATTTATGTCTCTTTCTACTTCTTTTTTAGCCCATTATGTCATTTTTTGTCTTCTTTTTGTGTTTTTGTAATTTATTATTTAGTTAAATAAAATTTATTTGCATAATTTTGTTCGAGACAATAATTGATTGTGTTAGACTTCTTCCATTAGAATACTTAGTATAAAATTGAATTCTGAATTTTATTGCTTAGTTTATATATATTCTGATTTTTCAAATACATAGTATTTGAGTATATGAAATTTAATACTAAATCTCATTTATTTGTGTGGCAAATTCAAGGATATGATATATAAACATTTAATGACATGTCATATAACAAAAATAGAGAGATTAGTATAGCGTCTCATAATAGTCTTTTAATAAATTATGTTGTTTATTCTGTAATTAAAATTCAAGTATAATACAATTTTCATTTGTCATATGTATAAGAGAGTAGTTTGTAATCACAAGTTTTTTAAAGAGTTCCATCTCGATATAAAATAAAACTAGAAAGTATAATAATTAATATTTTTACTTTTACAAATACAACATTCACATATTAATATTATTTACTGTGTGACTCGTGTAATTTATATTAATACATAAAAAATATTTTCATATTTTGATTTCTTTATTCATGCGCCTAACTAGTTTATTCGAGCCAATTATTTCATGTTTGAACTCGCGCTCGTTTAACAAATAAACAAAAATATAAGCCGAGTTTTACTCGTTTAAACTTGGTTCGATTCATTTAATACGCTTTTAATATTAGACCAAAATTTGAAACTCGAACCGAGTCGATCGCGAACATGTTTAACTTGACTTGTTTTGATAGAAAAGATTGATAAGTTGTTTGAGTGTACCTCGATTAAATATACAAGTACGTCGAGCTTGAGACTTTACAAGTCGAACCTCATTATGTTTGTGGACAACTCATTTTGAATAACAGCTGCATGTTTTGCAGCCCTGTGTGAAAAAATTTGTAGTTACGCCCCTAGATGAGAGTGAGGCCCATGTGTTGGGAAATGTCTAATATACCCTTATCAGTAATAATTTTGACTCATTTTTAGTTGTTGGATTATCAGATCTTATGGTTGTGATGCATTTTTATTTTTTCACTGAGAAACATTTTCACTGGAACTCATATATATATATATATATATATATATATATATATATATATATATGCATTGTTACTTAGTTAGGACAAATGAGAACGAGTTATAGTGAAAGAAATAAGAATGAATCGTAGCAATTGGATGTGAGGTATCTACGTTCATGTCTGGTCAAACACTCCAGCAGTGGTCATAGGGGTGGTGGTATTCTAGTAATTATGAGTACTTTTGATTTTTCATGCGGGCACATTTTTGTCATTTTGCAAAAATATGTTGTTACACTTGGGAATTTTTGCAAGCATTGATGTACATTTCATCTAATATTATTATGCATTCTGTAGCACATTGACATTTTAGTAAATTTGTGAACTATTAATTGTGCAGATGGTGGCAGTTTTGTAATTTAGTTAAAACGCAATAGTATTTTTAATGTGCATTTTCACACGTAATATTGTGCATTTCATTTATCATTATTGTAAAGTTATTCAGCTTTGGATAATTACAGATTTAACCAAGACCAAAATTGCAATATATTAAAATTCTAAAAAGTGCAAATAAGTTCCCAGAGCATACCAAATTGTCAAATGCAAGTCCCAGGTTTGAATCTGCACCTTCACAAAGTGAATACGACGCCACCTCTTTCGTTAACCAGTCCGATTGTAAATTTCGATCGATTGCCATGGGTAGAAGAAAGAAATAATGTCCAAAAACCCATAATTAAGGAGGGTAAATTGTAGCGCCCCATTCGTTTTAGATGAGTTAGTATATTCTATATTATTTATTTATTCGCCTCGCTTTTATTTTAGCTCTTTTGCTCGGCAAATCCTCGTTTAAGCTTCTATTGATTAATTAGATGTCCTCGTCTAGTTAATCCATTAAGCCGAATAATTTTGCAGACGTGATCGTCTACTTAAATTATTTCCAATTTGTATGCCTTCGTTATTCAAAAATCGTTCGCCCGTCGTCTTTCGATTTAGATTCGCTCGTCGAATCGTTCAAAAATTCTTTATTCAATCGCGTAGATCTATTTTCGAGCTGTTTTCGTTCTTTTCTCGAGCTTCTGGACTAAAAAATTTTTGGTTATTTTCCGGCCATTTTGAAGTCTAAAAACCCGACCCAACCCTTGGAGAAAACTGGCCCAAAACCATGTAAAAATCGCCCCTCGTGTATGGTTTTTCTTTAGAACTTTGGAGCTTTTTTTACTTATTCAAATTTTGAATTGGAGGGCTTATTTTTGGAATGATTTTTGACGAGATCTAAGGAGCCTCACCCCACCCGTTTTATCCCCTCAATTAAGCCATTTTGGTGTGTTAATTTTGGTATTAACATCACCCTTGATCTCCCATTAACTCCCCACATTATTAGAGATCAAAGTGACCCCATTCTCTCCTTTTATTGTCATGCCCCCTTAGCATCTCTTTTTCCTGGAGAAATTTTGGAAAAACATAGTTCTCTCATCTCTCTTTCCCTCTCGAAAAATCAGATAAAATCCCCCCTAACTCCTATCATATCTCGGCTTGAATATCCTGACGCCCAGCACGCCGGCGCGATGCTCCAGCCGCTCGCCCGTACGCACCATAGACGCACGTCTGATCGCCCAGCAGCACGTCCCCTCGACACCTTAGACCACGAGTAGTGAGCCTCAGATCGCGCATGTCCACGAGCATTACATCAATCTGCGCGAGCCTCCGTCCACGCTCATCCAACGCTGAAGCCGGGCGACTAACCATCCGCAGCCACCCCCTTGCCAAAATTCGATCGTACAGTTACGTGCCCGTTGCCCCCATCGCCCTTCAGCAGCGCACGAGCCCCCGCCGTGCGTGTTCCACACCTGAACCTACAACACCCTCCCCCAACCTACTCGCTGCTATCTGAGAGCACCAAGGGCGCCTAACGTCACACAAGAAGGCCATCCGAGAACACCGAGGCCATGTGCTAGCCGTCCGAGCTGTTTTCCTTTCCTTTTCCCGAGCTTGATATTCTAGGAGTCAAACCCTCATCTTTTAGAGCATTTTCAAGAACACGTCACTGAACTATGAGATGCGTAAGAACTGTAGGAATTCGAGCCTAAAGCCCGACAGTATTATGCTGAGGAAGCTTAAAGAATTAAAGGAGGTCAAACCGAAACAACTGTTCGGTTTGGGAAAAAACATTCAAGAAGTACTCGAACGCTGGGAGGAATTACAAGAGATGAGATACCATGATCTTACGCATGAGAAATGCATTGCAAAACTCAAGGAAGTCCTAATATTGCCTTGGAGGAAAATAACTTAAGAAATATGTGGCGAACTCAGGAGGCAGAATGAAGGAGTCTCACGGGCTGAAGGAACCCCACAAGTTAACTTCTATGATGTAGTAGCTTGAGTTGGTAAACAATGGGAGGAAAGGGAGAGGCCATCAGAGTCAGAATCTGAGCCATTAGAATAGTAGCCACGTCCTTTAGGCGATCCTAGCCAAGGGAGGAACTGAGCAGCTGAGTAGTCAAGCCTCAACCTACCGAGCCGTTGTAGCATTTTGTCTGTCTTATTCGACATGTGGATGTTGATAAAATTTACCATGTCGTTATTCTCTATAATGTATGCATGTGAACCGCTAGTCTATGAGTTTTTCACCCACCAATGGATTATGCCGGTGGCTTTCTATTTTGTCATCCGCCGATGGATTATGCCAGAGATTAGCTCTCGTCGATGGGTTATGTCAATGGAAAGGTATGTACACATGAGCGTGGGGCAGTATAGGAGGTAGACGTAGTGATTTGTGTTCATGTTGCGATTATGCTTTCAGTTATTATATTGAGTATATTGCATGGTAATTCTCACAGTGAGCTTGTTGTTTGCTCACCCCCATTATTTCTATATTTTCAATGGCGATGACGAGACGAGGGTGGTCTATTTGTATTAAACTTTATTTTATTTGCTTCCGCTTAATGTTTTCAAATTTCGTGTGATGTTTGGTTTCGAAATTTTTGAACTGGTTGAACTTGTTACGATTTGCTATGTTGAGCATTGGTTATTATCTCGTATTGTGATGTTGTGATGTGTTTTAGACAATGATGTTCTATTAATTCAGATGTGAATTGAGCTAAGTAAAATGATTTTTGAGTAATGCCCGTTAAACGATTTTAAATTGAATAATTATTTTTGAAAAATTTAGTCCCATTTTTTAACACTGGGGATTTTACATTTAAAAATAACAGGGCGTTACAACTTCTCTCCTTCGTTGATCTCAACCTGTTTCGGCTGACATCACCTACGTCAGACTCTGCTACGCCATCGCCTTCGTCCTCGCGTTCCTTGTGCTCTCCTCTACCACCCGTCTTCTCCGCCTACTGAATCAAAACGTCGATAAGAAAATTGAACACCAATACTGAAAGCCAAAATCCTAAATTCACTCAATTGTTATAAAATTAGATTGACGACGGTGTCATGTTAGAGTCAGTTGTCTCCTGGCTCAATCCAGATGTCATCAGCACGACCCAAATGTCGCCTACGAGTGCAGCTGCGGCGGGGATCAGGTACTTGACGGAGGTGGATGTGTTGAGGGGATTAGGGGTTTAATTTTCAAAATTAGTAAATCTCAAAGACTTATCTGCAAATTAGGAAATTTTAATTCTAGTGCAATCAAGTTCACGGGACAAATTTAAAATTTATTAAAAATGTAATAAATGCACAATTTGGTAAGTAAACTGCACAATATTGTCTGTAGATATTCACATTAAAAAATATTTCCATATTAATACAAAATTAAAAAAAATAATAAATACACAATATTGATACATAAATTGCACAATATTGTGTGTAGATATGTACTTTTAAAAATACCTTCATATTTACAGGAAATAATTGAATTGTCAGCGCCTAAATAGTTTAAATTTTACAGATTTACCAAATAAGTTCACAAATTTTTACGTGAAGACATGCACATTAAAATCCGTCATATTTTTACGAAATTACATAATTGTCACTGTAACTTACTTATTTGGCATTAAATTGGAAATAACATATTTGTACATAAGAGACCTCTGTCCGGCTAGATTCGGCTTGATCTTGAGCTCCGCGCCGATTGAACGCCTTTAGACCTGTAAATACTCTCACACTAAAGGGATTTTTCGGTGAAGAGCCTCCAAACTTATAGAAGATGAAGTGTGGTATGAAAAATTTATGTAGAGAGTGTAATGTGATAATGGACATACCTCCCTCCCTTAAATAGAGAGAGGATACCTTGGTGCCTAAGACTGCGGGGATGTGCTGCCCAAACTGCCCGAATTGTTCAATCTGTCTGATCTGCCCAAATTGCCCAATTCTATTAGGCCACGTAGCCCTATCCACGTGTGGCTATTAACCCCTTAAGATTCCTCCTTATCCCTTAGTCTTTCATATTAGATCGCCTAACAGCGACCAGCTCAAGGTCATCCGAGGTAGATGTTATCTGTTTTGAACCTAAGTATTGTCCTTTTTGGTCAATCACATGACCAAACATGTCTACAGGTTGAGTTTTTACTAGGCCATCCAAGGCCTTAGCTTGACATGTTGTTGTCCCTCTTAACCCCTCACTTTTTACGACATGAAGGTGTTTTGTAGATATTCAACCTCCTTATTTATCTGCTTCGACCACCCAGTTCGTTCAACTTGATTGGTCGGCTTATTGTACTTGCTCTTTCGGGTATCCCCCACTCTGGTCGAGTTGGAAAAACTCGATCTAAGAGTAGAATTGTCCTTGATTTTGGTTGATGCATTTTGGCATTTTGATTTTTGACTTGTCTTCCTACATTACCTTCAATTATGCTATACCATAATTTTTTGACCAGTCTACTTCTTTTCCACACTTTTTGGTCTCCCTCTTGGTCCTTATTTTAAATTTTGAATTTTGAATCTCTGCCAACCTAACAGTCCCATCAATCAAAACGCCAGACTGACGTCACCACTCTGTAAACCATGTTGCATCGTAAGACACATCTATTAAATGCTTTTTAAAGGCAACCATTAGATTTGCCTTTAATCCAACAGTGTAAAACATATGTCTCTTCAGTTAGCCCAATAAATCACAGTCATTAATGTCCGCCTCGATCCATCGGCACCCGATGGCTTATCCATTCAACTTCGCCCTTCTTTGATCGCCACCCTTGATTCTGATCTCCATCCAACGATCCAACTTTGACCGACCTCCCACTTACCTGCCGAATCCCATCCCTCGACACATATCGCGATGAAACGGTTGGGACCAATTGAGTTTCTTCCTCTTTCGACTATAAATACCCTTAAGCTCGCATTTTTCTGCTTTTTTACCTTTGCGAATTTGTGCTCTAGCTTATAAACTCTTTTCTTTCTCTCTCGACAATCAAGCAACCACTGATGGGATCGGTGAGGATCTCGTTAAGTACAAGTTACGAATTAAACAATCAACAATAAACCTATCCACAACAGATACTAAACGTTTAGAGTTGAACACTTACGACTTAAATTTTGCAGACTCTGTGACGTTGTAGATTTCCGTTGATAGAGATCGGTTGATTTTTTCACTCGCCAGAAATCACCTCATTCGGACGTCTCGGGGTATCCAAGAACTTCACACGGGTGGATGGGTAGCGCGGGCGTGTCAGTCGCTGGTCACCAGGGAGAGCTCGTGGGAAGATCGCGGGTCGTTGGCGGATGGGAGTAGGTCGCGACTGCGTGTGGGATCACCGAGGATGAGGGCTGGTCGATCGCCGGGAAAGCCTGGTCGTGCGCAGTGGCTCGCGGACAGTCTTTGGTGTCTCTTGTTACTAGGGGACATCTTTTATATGACCCGACACTTCTCTGGTTGTCTCAGTGGAGCAACAAGTCTCAGAGCCGATAACTTGAGAACTAGGGTAGTCCGAAACATGCAGCTATGCGTGTGTTTGTTGTGTCCAATCCCAAGAGATACTTGGTGTATTCATAGGGGTATACCAGGGACCCTAAGGAGGTGATGATATTGGCTTCTTAAGTATTGGGCCTAACTGTGGGCCAAACCCACTCTGCTCAATAATTTAAAGAATGTTTCGGTCCACTTATAAAAGATTATACTCCCTCATCATCCCCAAATTATATTCGAGACTCCATTAATAACTACTCGAATTACCTCCCCATGTTTAAGATATAATGTTCATCAATTAATTCGATTACTGACACTCAAAAATCAATCGACATCTTTTACGAAGCTAGTACCACTCAAATCATTATTATTATGTCGGAACATAATCCATATACAGGGTCTCACATAATAATCTTTTTCATGAACTCACCAGGGACATCATCAAACTAACAAACATGGTGTCCGTAAATATCTAACAGCACATCAAACACGCAACACTACTACTCCAAAAACACGAAGACTATTCACCCAGCTGAATTGATCTCGTTTTGGTGAATCAAAGTAGTAGTTACTACATGCACATGACTGTTTATATCTTACGGGTTAAGAGAAGGCAGTAATTAATCTAGGCCTAATTTGTTTATGATAATCAGTATAAAACGAACTGCTCATCTCAGGGGTCCTGTTTAATAGATAAAATGTACTAGTATAACTAATCAGCCAAGATCAACTGTACCGTTGACACTACAACCGATCTCATGGTTTGTTCATTTCCATCTAGGTTGTGAACCAATCATTCTTGTTTTGTAAGTGACTGATAAAATGATCTTCTGTCAATCCATGATGAACCATTATATCAAAATGCAAAACAACAAAACATAGAACTTGTTTAATCAAACACGATTCTGATTCAATAGAAATAGTGTAAATAACATCCAAAGCCAGTATAGAACTTGTTTAATCAAACATGATTCTGATTCAATAGAAATAGTGTAAATAACATCCAAAGCCAAGCTTTCAGTACATACACCAAACAATCTACCACTTACACTTAAAGTTTTCGCTTTACAAGTGTATGTCTATCAATCAGTTTTCTAAAAGGACTATGTCGATCATGTCGCCATACATCTGACTCTTATTCCTTCCAGTGCTTGACGAAGACCTTCTCTTGAAAACTCTTCTTGAAAGGATTAGCCATGTTGTCCTCTGATGCAATTTTGCCAACATCGACTAAATATTTCAAATATAATTAAATTAAGATAAATATTTCAAATCAAATTAAATTAATCATCCTAAATAACCTAATTAACTAATGGGCTAATTAATGTAAGAAATAATAACAATTAAGGAGAGAGATAAGCAAATTAATATTTACCTTAGGTGAAGAGATAACTAGGTCAAAACCTCCTTTAATTAGTCCTAGCCGTTTCCTCCTAATATCACCAAGAAATCCTGCCCTTAAACCCCCTTCCTTTTTAAATTCCTTAGTAAAGGAGTGTCCAAGTTCATTCCCTAACAACTCCCCTATTTTTTCGGCCACATCTCCCCTCCCTCTCGCTCTTCTACCGCACCCAGCCAACCCTAGACTTATGCCCCAAGTCACCCTATTTAAATCCTAGTAAATCCCCACAGGTGGCCTTATTATGTTCCCGTGGTTCACGTCCAAAATTCCACAATTTTTTGACGACAAAAGAACCAACATTTTCGGTTACCGTGACATTAGACCTCTGGCAAGGAAGACCCTGAGTAACCAGCACCGAGCGTGCCAGGTTTTCCAGCAAACCCTAGGGCACCCGAGCTACCGAGGGCAACCATATTCACCAACCGAGAGTAGGCCCTTGTCACGGGCGAGAGCAGACAGTCCACGACAAGAGCAAGAAATTGTGTAGTGTGAGAATTGACCGAAGAATCGAGCCCCTTGCCAACAACGGAGACCTTTCACCCTAATTCTCGATCCCTTTATCTTGTCCTTGCGGTGAAAGATTACGAGAAGTTGAGCCCTTGAAGAGCACTCCGAGCATCTCCTTTCATTCTGCAATTATGGTGTTGATTTACTACGCTTTTATTCCTATTAATCGCAAGGTATTATATTTGTGTTATGTTATGTTAGAATAAAATTGAATTATGTAATGTGCGAATAATGTTTGAATTACGTTGTGTGGTCATAATGATTGAATTGTGTTATTTGAAGATGACAATGGAAATGTGTTATGTAATCAGCCCTTCGGGCAAGCAAATCATTTATGGGCCGACGAGCTAAAGTATGTGATGTAGCTCAGCGTACGATTGGGAATAAGAGAAGAGATTTTTCTACCTCAAAAATGATAATCTTATTTAAATCAACCAAAACGAACAAAAGATGGAGAGTCCGTTATAACCTTAAACAATAACTTGCTCACCATGACTAAACATAAATAACAAATATTACATGCAAATATTAATAATAAATACTCATTAAACTACCAAATATTCTAATACCAAGAATAATAGATATTATTCTGCATCAGTTGAAAGCCCTCAGGTCGTACAATGGCACAAGGTGCCCTGATGTCATGCGGCGTCATATTTAAGATCCAATTGAACACCCTCAGGTCGTACGAAGTACCCTCGGGCCGCAGGGTGGCATAATTAAGTCCCAAGCGCCCTCAGGTCGCACGACGACATAACTCCCTTAGGTCGTGCTACGGCATAGTTAAGTTTCAAGATAACGTTGTGCGACGGTACAAAGTACCCTCAAGTCGTGTGGCAGCATATTTAAGTTCCATGATGACGTCATGCGATGGAATGAAGTAACCTCAGGTCGTGCGATGGCACGAAGTTCTAAGTTGACAGTCATGGCCTTCGGGCAAGATGTTTACGGCATGCATATGACAAGTGTTATATCTGTTATTAGATTGAATAACTGCGCACTAATTTCCCACTGAGCTAGTGTTTTGCTCACCCTCTTCATTTCCCCTTTTAGGTTGATTGAGTTGGTGGTGGTGCGCAGGACGGTGGAGTGGTCATATGTTGAACAGTTTATTTTTTCTTTATAAATATTGAGACTTATGCATGAGACTTAGTTTCGAGACTTATTTATTGAGCTTGATGATTTGATGTTTTGAGTTCAGAACTTGAGGTATTATTCCATGTTTCATGACTTAGTGTTTTATGAACTTTGAGTTGAGACTTGAGCAGTTGAGATCCCTTGGTTATATAAGTAAGTAGTTCACACATGTTTTAAAGTAAAGTAGTTCCGCAAGTTTAGAAAGTGTGGTTTCGCTGTAGTCCCCAAAAAGTTAAATGCTTTTTGAAATTGAAATAATGTATGAAAATTTAGAGTTATCGAAAGATAAGTACGAGGACGCTACAATGTGGTATCAGAACAGGTATATGATTTTGTAGACTTTAATGTTTTTAAAGTTAGAAAAATTTAGAAAAAATTTGAAAGTTCGATCACTCGCCTCCTTCATGCCGCGCCATCTCCAAGGTAAGCATTATAAGTTATTTCATACTTTAAAAAGTTTGAACATAATATGTTAGTATTCATGAGTTTAATTTGGGGCTTAGGACTTACCCTTTTAGAAAGTCCTTTCGACTCTAGAAGTACACCTTCTGCTAGATAATGACACGTATGGTACGACCTCACGGTGGAAATCAGACAAGTCCTGATGCAGGTGCTCAGAATTGCGGTCAGTGCCAGCCCATGCCATGACTCAGCCAGGCTCAGCTGGTATCTCACTTCCATAACCTCCGCCTTTCCACCTTCGTTGGACAGGAGGGACCCGCTTTCATAAACGAGTGGCTCATGAAACTAAAAAGATCTTCTACCTTATTGTGGTGTTCTAAGGCCCAGAGTATCATGTGCGCCCTGTAATATCCCATTCAGTAATTAATGAAAGTAATTATTTTAGTTGTAAGTTTGAACTAATTACTTTTATTAATAATGCTCGTTCCTAGTTTCGAGCCCAGTTATTAAGTTATTCAGTTAAAAGTTCGACTTTAAGTTGAAAGTATTATCGGTTAAATTTTATTTAGTAATCGAGCCAGTTCAGTAATTAATTAATTCCGGTCTGTTTATTTTTATAAATGGATTTATAAGATGGGATTAATTATAATAAGATGACGAATAATAAAAATCGAGTATATTTTGATTACTCGTTCAAGATAAGTCGTGAACCGAACCAAGCATGTTCGGTTACGAGTTAAGATTATTACCGAGCAAATGATTCTCGAGCCTAGCTTAGTTTTGAGTATTGATCAAGTTATAAGGATTAATTAGACATTAATGTTTATTGAATTGAAATAAGTTATTTAAGATGAAGTTCAAGTTCAAGTAACATTCTATTTTATTTAGCTAAATGGATGTAAATTTGGCCATTTCTAGTTTGAATGAGAAAGAAAAAGAATAATGAGTCGAGACAAGTTAGGTCTTGAGTTCGGTTAAGTATCCATGAACATTTAAGTTATAAATGTTCAAATAAGTGAGAAAATTTATTTAGACATTTTAGTCTATTTAAATTATTAGAGAGAAATAAGATTTTTAGAATTTTCGTTTTTTTCGGTTTTCGATTATAGTCGGAATATATGTCCGATTTCAGTTCCGAGAAATAAATTAAATTATTTTCTCTCTATATTTTTAGTAGACTACAAGATAAGAAAAAATTTTCAGCATAAAAAGGAAAAATGCCAAAAGAAAAGAAGGAAATTCGAAAATTGTAAGATTTTTCGATTTTACGGTAACTGTTCGTTTTAAGTCAGAATTTGGTTCCGTAAATTGGAGAATTTTCACTAAATCTCGAATTTAATCATTGAGATCAGATTAGGATCAGAAGAGGGGCCTTTCTAAGCATTGACTATGGGTTGGAGAAGTTTACAAGTTAAGAATATTATTTATTATCTATATTTATTCTTACAAGTTTGTATTGTTTATTTTGTTAATTTCTTCACTCAATTATGATGTCTTGCAAATTGTGACTATAAATAGAGGCCTAAAAATCAGAGTTTATGCACCAAAGTTAAGTACCAAAAGTTATATAAGAGTGTAAGAGAGATAAAAACTTTGGAGAAGTGAAGAATTTGAAGTAAAGAATCAAGTTTTTATTCTAGCAAGAAGGAGGTAATTTACTTATCTTAAAGTTACATGCTTAAGTTCATGTTTTGATAATAAGTTTACATGCTTATAAGTATGTATATCATGATATAGAAGTTAAGTTTATAATTGATTCTATGAATATAAAGAGTTAAAGTTGTTCAAGATCAATTATATGATATATGTACTTGATTTGATGAGATGTTGATAAAGATATGAATAAGCTGGAAGAGTATGATTTAAATGAATGATTATTGTAAAAGAGGAGTACATGAAAACAAGAATTAAGAGATTTGGCAAAATATAGCTTGAGTTATGAATTTTTAAAGATGAACATGTAAGATGAAGTTTATGTTCACTATTGAATTTAAATTCTCATAACTTGATGAATATGCATGATAAAATTATGAAATTTTGAGGACATGTCTAATTATAAGTTGAGATTATGACTGTTAAGTTTCATAATTTAAAGATGAGAAATGAATAAGTTATGAATATAAGAAGGCATATATCTAAAGATAAGTATATATGCAAGAATATTCATGAAATGTTTAAGTTGTTAAAATGAGATGATCATGAATAATTCTCATATAAGTGATGAGTAATTTGGTGATGTTTTGGTGTAATATGTTGAGTATACAATTTTATAAAGATTGTATTATGTATGATATATTAACATCATGATTAAATGTTATGAGTAAAAGATGATATGGCTTGAGATTATTTTCACTTTCAAGTTAATTAAGTGAAAATTTAGTATAAGCCAATTTGGAGATATGATGAATGATGAATTAAGTATTTGATTGAGTAAAAGATCAAATTAAGTTAAAATAAGTTTAATCATGTTGATGATGTTGGTAAAAGTAAGCATATTTTAAGTTTAAATCAAGTATAATGTGAAATATAGTTATTTTCACATTTGAGTTATGACATGCTAAGTATAATACCATATTAATGTTTATGAAGACATGATTTATACAAGGTTAAGTAATTGACCTTATATAAATAAAAAGAGAAGTGAAGTATAAACTTGAGAAAAAGCAAGTTTAATGAATTTCTATAAGATTTGGATAAGTTAAAAATCCTAAAAATTTCATTAAGTATATGAGCATAGTACTTAGTATATTTGTCTATATTTGATGTAACTTGCAGATACAGTACCAGTACAACACTTATCGTTTTTCAAATGATTTCAAAGACAAAAAGGTGGGGACCCTGAATGGGTATCACATTGAGTACAATATGGATGGGATGAGGAGACCATCAGTTGTCTCAGAGTATATCCTAAAGTTTAAGTTTATTACGCTTGGGATGAGGAGGCATTAATTTGTTCTCAGAGATTATATCCTAAGTTCTGATGGAGGCCGTTAGGTGCCTTAGAAATATCCATCAGAGTGTGCACACGTATCCGATTAACTATCGGCAAGATAAGAGAAAAGTTTAAGTTACCGATCAGATATCGGTTTATGATTATCCATATTCGTTACTCACCCCCATGAGTTTTAGTTTCAGGTAACAGGTCGAAGAGGAGGTGTGAGTGGAGCAGTGTTGGTGTGGATAGTGGACTCAGATGAAGACAAGCTTTGATACGGACATTTATAACATTCTGTATAATTAACCACATTTTCAAGTATTTCCGCTATGTACATTAAGTATTGAACTTGCATTTTAATGAATTTCATATTTCAAGTTTTTACCATTATGAGAAATATGATTATGGTATTTTAAATGCAACTTTAAAGGAAATCTGTTTTAATTATGTATAAAGAATTATTAGACAAAAGTTTAAAGATAAACGAATTTTCAAGATGATGAGTTTGAGTAGCATCCCGAATTAGTCGCAAAAGATTTCGAAAGAATTAAGTATATTCGAAGTAAAAGTTGCGAAAAATTTACTCTGATAAGCGGGGTGTTACACGCCCAATTCCAGATGGAGAGCGATGCAGGGATGTGGTGGTCCAGCTACTTGCGCCTGAAACTAGTAGGGAAGCGTACGACTCTGACATAGGACTGCCTCGAGGAGATAGTTGCAGAGAAGTACTAACCAAAACATTACCGCGAGCAGTTGGAGCGAGACTTCTAGGATCTTCGTCAGGGAGTTCAGTCTGTCGACGTGTACGAGTGGGAATTCAATTTATGAAATGGTCTCAAAGCCTAGTGGCCAGCCATGGCACCTTATCCTATGCTGAGACTGTCCATCGGGCTCAACAGATTGCTGCGAGTGACAACTTATTGACCCAGCAGTCCAGCCGGTGGCAAACCAACCCATTCAAGAGGAAGTGGGAGGAGCCCAAAGATGAACATAGGCGACCAGACGTACCAGATGCGTCTTGCATTTTGGAGGATGTAATATTTTAAGGTTGGTAGATTTTAGTGCCTTCGTTCATTTAATAAAAGTATAGTTTGATTTTATTTAAAAATCAAAGCTCGACTGAAGTATTTTAGTATGAATCTGATTATTATTAGATTATTAAAAATCACATTTAATTATTCCTAAGAAGAATTTTATTTAAGTTATAATTCCTATTAGTATTATTAGTCTTATTATAATAACTATGATAAATATTTCAAATCTAATTAAATCAATCATCCTAAATAACCTAATTAACTAAGGGACTAATTAATTTTAGAAATAATAAGAATTAAAGGGAGAGATAAAAAAAGTAATATTTACCTTAGGTGAAGAGAGAGCTAGATCAGAACCTCCCTTAATTAGTCCTAGTCGTTTCCTCCTCATATCACCACGAAATCCAGCCCTTAATCTCTCTTCTTTTTTAAACTCGGAGTGTCCAAGTTCATCCCCTGACAGCTTCCTATTTTCTCAGCCACATCTCCCTTCCCTCTCGGTCTTCTGCCGCAACGAGCCAACCCTAGACTTATGCCCCAAGTCACCCTATTTAAATCCTAGTAAATACCCTTAGCCGGTCCTATTATTTGACCAAGGTTCACGTAACAAATTTCACAAATTTTCCACGACAAAGAACCAGAATTTTCGACGACCGTGACATCAGACCTCCGGTGAGACAGATCCTGACAAACCACCACCGAGCATGCCATGTTTTCCAGCAAACCAGAGGGAACTCAAGCTACTGAGGGCAGCCTGTCCACCAACCAAGAGCAAGCCCTTGTTGCAGCCGAGAGCAGCTAGTCCACGGCGAGAGCAAGCAGTTGGCCAACGTGAGACTTGACCAGAGAACCGAGCCCCTTGCCAACAACCGAGACCTTTCACCCTATGACCCGAGCCATTTTTATTGTCCCTCCTGTGAAAGATTAGGAGGAGTTGAGCCCTCGAAGAGCACTCTGAGCATATCATTTCATTCTGCAACTTAGGTGGGGATTTACTACGCGTTTATTCCATTTATCGCAAGGTATTATATTTGCGATATGTTATGTTAGAATAATAATTGATTATGTGATGTGAGAATAATGATTGAGTTATGTTATGTGGGCATAATGACTGAATTGTGTTATTTGAAGATAATAATGAAAATGTGTTATGTAATCATCCCCTCGGGAAAGCAAATCATTTATGGGCCGACGAGCCAAAGTATGTGATGTAGCTCAACCGACGATTGGGAATAAAGAGAAGAGATTTTTATCTCAAATGCGATAGTTTTATTCAAAATCAACTAAAAATAACAAAAGAGGGAGAATCCTTTATATAAGGCTCCCAAACCCTAAACAATAACTTGCTCACCAAGACTAAACATAAATAACAAATATAAAATGCAAATAATAATAATAAATACTAATTAAACTACCAAATATTTTAATACCAAGAATAATAGATTCTATTCTGCGTTCAGTTGAAAGCCCTCAGGTCGTGCGGCGACATATTTAAGATCCAATTGAACGCCCTCAGGTCGTACGACGGTACGAAGTACCCCTCAGTTCGTGCGGCGGCATAATTAAGTCACAAGTGCCCATAGGTCGCACGACAGCGTAACGCCTTCAGGTCGTGTGTCGGCATAGTAAAGTTTCAAGATAACGTCATGCGATAGTACGAAGTACTCTCAGGTTGTATGACGGAATATTTAAGTTCCAAGATGACGTCGTACGATGGTACAAAGTACCCTCAGGTCGTGCCATGGCAAATGCAAATTTTAAGTTGACAGACAGGGCCTTCAGGTAGTGTTTTGCTAAGTGATTTTCCCACTGAGCTAGTGTTTTGCTCACCTCCCTCATTTTCCCCTTTCAGGTTGATCGAGTTGGTGGCGGTGTGCGGGACGGTGGAGTGGTCATATGTTGAACAATTTATGTTTTCTTTATAAATATGAGACTTATTGTAATAGCCCAGTTCTGTATTAATAAAATGACAGTTTTCAGTTCCCAGTTGAACTATTTCTTTTTATTAATACTGCTCGTCTTGAGTTTCGAGCCCAATTATCAGTTATTCAATCCCAGTTATTAATTCTGGTTCATTTACTTTTCAATGGATTTTATTCAGTCGGAATTAATTATTTCAGTTGACGAATAATCGAAACCGAGTATGTTCGATAAATCGTCTAAGTTAAGCCGTGTCCAAAACCGAGTCATTCGGTCACGAGTATCGCGCCTAGCCAATTCTCGAGCCCTAGTTGTCTCGAGTCTTGTTCGAGCCCTAGCCATGCTCATAGCCTTACTTAGAATATTTTCTAAGTATGAGATCATGTTTGTCAAGCCTTGGATGTTATTCCCTCGGTCTAGTATACCGCACCTAGTTCGTGCGTGGCCCCGAGATCACTCGCGCCTAGGGTTCGCGAGTTCGGGCCAAAGTCGTGCCGAGTCCGCACCTAGTCATGACCAAGTATTAAGGGGATTTTCTTAAGTCTGGTGGCACCTAAGTGTGGCCATTTTTCAGCCATAGGCAAGGGTTAGCCTCGGTCCAAGTGTATGCCGAGCCC
>BKCP01010749.1:5744-23008 GCA_008636005.1 Striga asiatica | reverse complement strand
GACCGGAAAAAACCTACAAAACAACCTAGAGTGGGAAAAGAAAGATAAACAAAATACCACAAAAGTAGTGACAAAAGTGGGACTAACACTCAGCAGCATTCGGTTCGCTCCCCCGACAAAAGTGGGAAAGAGATGTTGCAGCCTCTCCAACTCGAAAGCCGCGAGCCACCAGAGTCAGCCCCGACCCCCATCCCACAACACCACACCCCACCCCAAACCTCCACAACACCAATAGGCCGTCGATCGGAGGCCGAATCCGAATTCAAGGAGAAGACGAACCGACCTCTGAAAGTCCACAACCATTGGCTCTAGAAGGCGAGACGAAGCACAACATCTGGATGAGGGCCGAGCGACCAGGGATCGACCGCCGGCAAAGCCAAGCTGCCGCTGAGGAAGGCTAATCTACCAGAAATTGAAGACCGCGACGCTAGAAATTGTGGGAGGGTTTTTTTTCGCCAGAGGAATTAGGATCAAAAGCTCTTTTTCACTTGACCCCTTGTGTTTCCACATAATCTTGAAATGTGATGCATTCTTGAAGCTTTTTGATAAGTTCAGCAGACGTGTCAGCAGATTTGAATACTTCTCTCATTGAAGGAGATATAAAGGTTTGACATACTCCTATGTCTAAATATCCAAGCAAACCATGAAAGAAGTTATTAAAATTCAATAGACCTATGGGCTTGTTATGAAGTTTCAATTCCGCCCAAGAAGCAATGGTAAACATTGTCATTAGCACTCCATAACCACCTGGGAGAATGATAAAAGCATCGCTATTGTTTACCATATCCATCATATAATCATAAATAGAATGAGTTAGCATCATGCTTGTGGAATCCTTGACGACTCTAGTTGAAGCTCTATGAAAAGGTATGATACTTTTTACTTCTATCTCAAAACATTGTCCAGCCATTAAGAGACTATCATAGAAAGTATTGCTAGTCCCTCCATACAACAAAATGATTTTTTGATTCCCCATCTCTTTTGCTAACTTACTTACAATATCAATAGTTTGAGAAAAACTTACCAGTTTAGAACTACCAAGAACACATATGGTTTTGATCGGTTGAAGAAAATTATTACCTTGCGAAGACTCTGAAACATCCATCTATTTATTGATAAACTGAATTTTTCAAAACTTTGTGAGGCATATGATTATGATGAACGACTCGCTATTTAAATAGAAAGCTTTACAAAGCAATAAATATTTTTATTGTTTTCTTCTGATAATTGCAACTGACAGGTAAGGTGTTGGGTTTTAAATAAATCTTATCTATCAGCAACTATAAGTTTTTCTAGAAAATTACAGTGCAACATACTGAACTGTATTAGTATGATTTTTCGTAATAACAAGACCAGTTTTACAAACATGATCTTTTGAAATAATATTTTCGAGACTATAACGTTCTTCTTCATTTTTGAACTGAATCCATAAAGACATAAGCTCACGATGCACATACCCACTAGGATGTGTCTCAAGAATCTGTTGAATCGTTTGATCCAGAGACTCCTTGCTCAATTCATCCTTTATAAATGTTATTTTATCTTCTCGATTTTTGGACACGTACCCCACAGATTTACATCGTGTATCACAAGTCCATCGAGCGCATTTGAAGCATCCACCTAACCTTTTTGCTCTTCGTTTCTTTGTAAAAGTACTCTTACCCATACCTGACATATATTTATGTGAATTTGGAAACTCCCCAGACAATCGAACTTGTGCTTCGATCAACCATCGAACATCATTTGGAATACCATTATTCATTAGCACCCTCAATCTTTCTAATCGAGATCGATAAATCCTTTTTATGATATTTTTTGGAAGAAAAGAATAATATTTACGGATATTTGAGAGTGCTAAATCCATTTGTAAATTTGGAACTTTGTTAAGGAAAATTGATGAATTACCTGATAATTTATCAAAAAAAAATATGATGCGTATGAGATACGACTCTGGACTTAAACAGTGTTCAAAAGTATGTGTGTCAGACGGCATGATACGATTCTGGATTTAAATAGTGGCTAACAGATATTGTGCCAAGCCTACACTTAAAGTGCATTTATTGCCGCCGAAAGATGATGTGAAATGTTTGTGATAAACGTGTCACAACGAATTATTCTGATCACTTTAAAAATGTTTGCCGATATTATTGATGATGGTTTGCATGATGAACATATTCTTTGTGATATGAGATGCTTGTTCTCGATTGGTGAAAAATATTATTAGCTAAATATTTGTGAATCGATATTTGATCAATCTGAGTATGAAAGGGGTACGATGTATATGGGCCCACTACCCCTCCATGTGTGCTACTAGATATTTTGGATCCACTAGATAGCCACATGTGTGTGATTCGTAACCTGAAGTTACAAGATGATTTGATCAAATAATGGATATATGACACGTAACCTGAAGTTACGAGATGATTTGATCAAAGAATGTGTATATGACACGTAACCTGAAGTTACGAGATGGTTTGATTAAAGAATGACACAAGATGATTATGAAAGAATGAAAATAAGTGTCATATGAAAGTGATGAAGCTAGTAATATACTCAGCTGATATGATGAACTCTTGAAAGAAAAATGTGCACATTACAAATGATATGAGTTCAAAGTCCTCCAAATATATGTTGAAATCGAGAACAAAATGGAGATTATATGAACTCCCCTCAAGAAATTCAATACTGAAAATACAGATCAGGGATCTATTAAGATGAGGGGAGAATCAATGATTGAAATTTGGAAATGATATATGCATCACACTGAAAGTGTGAAAATCATAAACTATATGATACTGATGGTGGTGAATTATATGAAATGATATGATGGTGGAATAATACACTGGAAACGTTGGTATTGTGAAAATTGAAATTCCCCAAATAAGTGATGAAATGGGGTATATTTAATATTGATGAAATCAATTGATAATGAGATATCTCAATATACTACGGGGAATAATGGAAATGAATAAGTGTCGACACAAACAAATGAATAACGCTATATAAATGATATTGACGAAAATGAAATCAGCTGAAATGTGAATATTGGGAATTGGCAGTAAGACCATTGAAATCAATTGATGATGAGAATGAGTTTAAGAATAAAAGTTGCACAAAGTATGATATGGCATACCATCAGTATCTGAAAATCTGAACGAATTTATATGATACTCATGCAAATTATGGAAAGATTATTATGGTGAATATATGGAATACGCGTTATACTCTTTTTCCCTTGGCTGAGGTTTTGTCCCATTGATTTTTTCTAGCAAGGTTTTTAATGAGGCAACATGGATGGCGTATTCACATGAATAGTGCACTATTTTTCCTTCATTAGGATTTTGTCCCACTGGGTTTCTCCTAATAATGTTTTAACAAAGCATATTCATGGTATGGTGAGGACTACTGGATAAATGATATGATTTCTCACGGTGATAAGAGAGACTGGAATAGCTGTACTCTTTTGCCTTCGATCAAGTTTTTTTTCACTGGGTTTCTTTGACAAGGTTTTAACGAGGCAGTACATGAATACTCCACTAAAGATGATCTATTTGAGGGGGAGCAATGTTGTGCTTCCACAATGCTCAGGTTTTGTTCCACCGGGTTTTCCTAAGGAAACAATGTTATGATTTCATGATGATCAGGTTTTGTCCCACCGGGTTTTCCTGAAGAAACAATGTTATGATTTCACGATGATCAGGTTTTGTCCCACCAGGTTTTCTTGACATGCTAAAGCAACAATGTCTTATGGCCACAAGATACACTTCAAGATGTGCAGAATGGGCTTGTATAAATTAGTTAAAAAATATTTAGAAAATAGTCATTCAAGGGGAAGTGTTATGAAATAATAAAATAATGTATGTGAATGACTTTTTGCCCTCGATGTATTTGTATTATTACAGTTTTGCCATCAGAAGTTTTCCTATAAATAGGAGCTTCAGTTATAATGAAAAACACATCTAAGAGAATACATTTTCTCTATTCTCTCTCGTTCTCTAGTTTTATAACATAGAGTACTTATTTGTGGAACGGAAATCTATGAGCAAGTTTTGGTGTTTTTGCCATTGGAGAGTGCGTACTGAACCACGATCAAAAGAATTGAATTATGATATTAGGCGGGTCTATATATATAACGAATTGACATTTATTTGAAATATTATGTAGTATAATTTTTTGCTAAACATTTTTAGTCAGTAAGAAAATGAAATTACGTAATATTTTTTTATTTTTTCCTTTTTAGCATTATATATTATGTTGGAAATAATCTTTCTTTAACAGCATATAGAAGATAAACTTTTAATTCTAATTATTGTTGCAAGATTACTCAAATTGAATTATAAATAATTATTTAACAATATATAAAATAATAACTATAACATTTTTTATCGCAGGTTATATATATAGAATGGGAATATAATTTATTTTTTAAGAATTTTCTTTGTTATAACTTATAACACCACGCATCTGTTTATGATATTTTATAACTAATTATGAATAACATACTACAAAAACATTAAGAGATATGCAAAATATATTGCTATGTAGTAACTCATGTTTCTATCACGCATCATGTCAATGGCATAGTCAATCAATTAATTTTAAATTTTTAATTTTTTTTATTTTTATTTTTTATAAATATGCATAAATTAAGAAATATTGATTTATCTTTAAATATATAATTTATAATCTTAATATATTCTCATTTGTTCTAAACATGTACTACATGAGATATAAAATATTTTTTATTTCCTAAAATTAAATATATTTAAGGAAAATAAGGAATTTTCTATGTATCAATCGGGAGAATGAATTAGATTACTCCCCAAGTTGATTGAATTAATTTTAGGTGATATTTAAAATAGGCAAATACATAACATAACTGAGGTTGATCCAGAGTGATCAAGTTATAAACTTATAATGAGGCAGTTTGGCCAAACCAAATCGATTATTGAAAGTAAATATAAATTTTAAAAATACTTTATTACGATAAATTTAGCGTAGTACACTCCGAATGATCATCTTAATAATGCTTTTATGAAAACGTGTTCAATAATTTATGAATATTTATATATTTTTTTTAATATTTATTTGAACAAAATGATATTATATTACTATGTAATTAATGTACGGTAAATCCAAGGTTCTCAGAACCAGACCATCATCGAACCATCAAGTTATTTATTCAATGATTTATTGGTTGGGCCAGAATTTAATTTATTAATATTTTAATATATATATATATATATATATATAATACTTTTGTAATAATTTCATATAAATACTAATAGTTAAATATCTAAACAATTTAAATTTTTTAAATGTTTAAACTAGTTGATAAATAATTTATAAATCTCCCTTTTACTTAAATTTTTGTTTTTATTTATATTAAATATAATTTTAAATTTTAAAAAATTATTTAAAAAATAGTACTAACCCTACCAGTCTGACTAACTAGTATTTACCGGTTCAATAGCAAACGTTTTGTTCAAGCAAATGAGACCAATTAAAAAAATGTTTTTTAGTCCATTTGGTCGGACTATCCGGTTCGGTCCAGTTTTGAAAATAATGATTAATCTATATATTTAATTTCTACTAAAATCATAATATTGTTTTTTCATGCATCACGCAAAGTTAGTACTTTAGAAACAAAAATGCATACTTATACTGTCAATTATCGTACCTTGTCGTATTTCTGTTAAATTATGAATTTTTTAAAGTATGACAACTTTAATTAAATATATATATGCATATCTATTAAAAGTGTATATCGGTCTAATAGTTTGTGGTCATGTCGGCCTAATACAATACCTTGATTCTTTTAGTTTCTTTTTTCTTTTCTTTCTTATTTCTTTAGGTTGAATCTCAATATTTTTCCTTTTTAATAAAACATCTGTATATCGGTCTAATGGTATGTGGTCATGTCGGCCTAATACAATACCTTGATTCTTTTAGTTTCTTTTTTTCTTTTCTTTCTTATTTCTTTAGGTTTTTTTTTCCCAAAACGATAGATAATATTATAAAGCAAAATGCACAAATGTGCGAATACACAGCAGCCAACGACTGAATACACAGCAGCCAACAGCTGAAAAAAGTGGGAGGACAGGTCAGAAGACCGCCTAGAATCCCGGCTAGCAACGCTAGAATAAAAAACACTCAAAACTAAACTAACTAACAATAAACTAACTAACAACACAAACAACTAAAACAAACTACAAGGACCCCAACAGGGTAATACCAGAGTGTCGGACCCCAACGGAGTAATAAGATTGACACCCGGCTCACAGAGGCCAAACGGCCCAAACCAAAAACACAATTCCTAAGCAACACACAATCAACACAGAACAAACTAAAACAAAAACACCTAAGCAACAATTACTAAATAAACGAGCCCTCCCTCAGCACAAACTGAGATCCGAAGCATAAGAACCACGCCGCCACTGCCAAATGCCTAGCAAGACGAAGACCCAACCCGGAACCCAACCTGAGAGTAGACCCACCCCTTCGCAAGAGCAAGAAAACCAAGATCGCCCCCACAACACCAATGCTTCGGATCGGCTAACACCACTAGCCCAAACTCAAGCACCGGTCTCCCCTGGACCCAACACCAACGGCACAGAGGAATGGGGAATGAAAACGGCACCCAACCCTGCATGATACACCAGCGGCAACTCGGCCGACCACACTAGAGAAGAACGCAGCCCAAGAACCACTCCCGAAACTGCCTAAGAAGGCCTAGCTGAAGTCGCATCTCAAACTCCGAACCACTCCAAGAGACGACCCGCCCCAAGACCAGAAAAGCAGTAAACGCTCCCACTCCACCCCTGCCGGCACGGACTCGATTAACACCACTAGCCGAGCCCGACCTCACAAGAGACCCATCACTTGTGAAACCGAGGAAAGGGCGAAGACAATACCACTCCTCCACCCGGGCCGACTCGACAGCAAACGTCGAAAGCGGCCCAAGCCACACCAATTCTGACGGCGAGCACACCCAGATCGCCTCCAATCCAAGGAAATCGACAAAGTGAAAGAAAACGAAGGAGAACCTGGATCGGCAAAGCCGGCGCAAAATCTCAATATTTTTCTTTTTTAATAAAACATTTAGACATGTGCATTGATTTTTTAACCTTTCAAGGGCAGAAATCACTTTTCAATTTTTTATTTCAACCTTTCTAATGAGTTTCAATTTTGTATAGCGTATAATTGTCTCTGTTCAACTTATTACCACCCGCAAATATAACCATTAAAAGATGCCCAAATGACACTACCTCATAAATACGACATCATCCGTTTGAGTTGTTACGTTGAAGTGGACCGCAACATCATTAATATTTCATATCATTATAGGAGTGAAAACAAAAGTAGCCACCTAAACATATGACCAGCTTTATATATGTAGTTTATTATAATTTAATTTGCTCATTAAACATGTTTGTTTTTCCTATTTGTACTACGTCTATTGAAATGTAGCTGCTTGTTGAGCCATCACAGATCAAAGAACATAAAGCATGAAAGAAGCATTGAATTTCTTGAATAAGAAAATGATGATATTGCTCTGTTGCATTGCTTCAATGAATGGATGCCGCCAGATTACAAGAATAAATACTAAGGGACAAGATGAAACTTAAAGAGGATAAGGTTGAGGTAAATAGGAGAAAAGGTACAAGGTAAAAATTAAAAAATGTGATGAGTTGTCTTTTGTCTTTGCATGGGATTATTTGTTCACGCATGGTGGTGCACATGCACCCGGTTCTTCATTGTTCAGCATAGTAGAGTTATGTTTATCATCCCCCTCAATTTTAGCATAGATTTTGGAAAGACATTAAGCTTGTTCCTAAGTCTGGGATAAAATTGGCTTCCCAATGGCTTTGTAAAGAGATCAGCCACCTGATCGATGGCCGGCACGTGTTGGACTTTAATTATCTTGTGAAGGACCTTCTCTCTGATGAAGTGTAAATCTAGTTCAAAATACTTTGTTCTAGAATGAAAAATCGGGTTGAGAGATAATGAAACAGCTCCAAGATTATCACTCCAAATGGTGCATGGCTGTTGAGGTTGAAAACCTAGAATAAAAAACCGGGTTGAGATATAATGAAACAACTCCAAGATTATCACTCCAAATGGTGCATGGCTGTTGAGGTTGAAAACCTAGAATAAAAAACCGGGTTGAGATATAATGAAACAGCTCCAAGATTATCACTCCAAATGGTGCATGGCTGTTGAGGTTGAAAACCAAGTTCAGTTAGTAGTGAATTGATCCAAAGAACTTCACAAGTGACACCAGCAATACTTCTATATTCTGCCTCAGTGCTAGAACGAGAGACAACACCTTGTTTTTTTGAACTCCAAGAAACTAGATTGCTACCAAGATAAACACAATGGCCGGATGTGGACTTTCTATGATCAATGTCACTGCCCCAGTCAGCATCTGCAAATGCCTTTAGTGTGAAGAAGCTGTTGTGACAGAAAAATAAGCCATGAGATAATGTCTCAGCCAAATATCTGAGAATTCTCCTTAAAGCTTTCCCATGAGTGGTCAATGGCTGCTGCATATATTGACTCAATTTGTTACTATAAGTGATATCTGGCCTGAAAACAGTAGCATATTGCAAAGATCCTAATATTCTCCTGAAATCAGTAGGATTTGGTATAGGTTCACCTTGATGTTTGGAGAGAGGAGAGTTTGTGCACATATGAGAACTCAATCCTTTGGCATTAGTCATGCCAGCAAACTTTAGTATTTCTGAAATGTATTTCTCCTGGTTCAAGAAAACTCCACTGGAAGTGTGCAGAACCTCAATGCCAAGAAAATAATGCAGGTCACCAAGATCCTTAAGAGGGAAGATGGTGTTCAATATTTTAACAAAAGAAGATATAGCAATGGTTGAATTTCCTGTAACAATAATATCATCCACATAGGTAAGAACCAGTAGACAAGGGTCTTTATCCTTCTTGTAGTAGAGTGAAGTGTCTGCAATGGAGTTCTTGAAGCCAAAGGATTTAAACACCTGAGCTAGCTTTGAATTCCATGCTCTGGAAGCTTGTTTAAGTCCATACAAGGAGTTATTGAGTTTGAAAACTAGTGGATTGCCATGTATGTCAGTTTTCTCAAAGCCAGGAACCTGCTCCATATAAATTTCAGCATCAATATCACCGTTGAGGAAAGCATTATCTATGTCCAGTTGTTTGATCTTCCATTTGTGAGCTAAGGCCAAAGATTAAAAAAAAACCCTAAAGGTGGATGGCTTCATAACTGGACTATAAGTCTCAGTGTAATCTAAACCAGCTAGCTGTGTGAAGCCTCTAGCAATAGCCTTGCCTTGTGTCTTGCAATACTGCCATCAGAATTTTTCTTCACTTTATATATCCATTTGCAGTTGACCAATCCTTTATCTTTGGGTAAAGGAACAAGTGTCCATGTATTATTCTTTATCAAGGCATTGTATTCCTTGTCCATGGCCTCTCTCCACTGTGATGAGTTGTGAGATTCAAGAAAACTCTTTAGTTCAATGTTTTCCTGTAGAACAGTTGCATAAGTCTTGGGTTTCAAGTTTCCTGTTTTTGACCTGGTGACCATACCATGGTGTCCTGTAACAGGTTGAGTGTTGTCATTAGTAATAACATGTGGAGCCGATGACATTTCAATTGGCAAATCAGTAAAAGGTTCACATGCAGAATGATGATCATTAGGGGACATGGTTAAAGGAGTATGGTGAGAAGAGCTGCTTGTTGGTGTGTGCATTGAATTAGCAGGTTGAAGAAGATTATTTGGAGGTGGTAAAGGTGAAATGTCAGGAGGTGGAGGAGGCTCATTGTTGTGGTTAGCAGCAATGGGAATATGGCCAGTTGGTATATGTATATGATGAGTGCACTGGGTGGAGGTATCAGAAGGAATGTGAGTGGTTTTTGAAAGGGAAAAGAATGTTCATCAAAGATTATGTTCCTGGTAATGAGAATCCTACCATCATTGAGGAGGACTTTGTAACCTTCATGTTGAAGGCTATAACCAATGAAGGTAGCTGGTTGTGACCTATCATGAAGCTTGTGTTTGTTTTGAGGTCTCATGTGAGGGAAATAAAGGCATCCAAAGGTTTTGAGGTGATAATAAGAAGGTTTATGACTGTGGAGGATTTCATAAGGGGATTTTTAGTTGAGTTGTTTGCTTGGGAGTCTGTTGATAAGAAAAACTGCAGTGTCAAAAGCAAAATTCCAATACTGTTTAGGCATATGGGCAGTAGACATCATAGCAAGTCCTAACTCAACAATGTGTCTATGTTTTCTTTCAATGACACCATTTTGTTGAGGGGTGGAAGGGCAAGATAATCTGTGAACAATGCCTTTTTCATTGAAAAATTTGGATGTTTAAGCCCAGTGCCTCCATCACTTTGTATACTTTCTTGTTGATTTAGGTTTCTAACATTTTGATGAAGTGTATGTTGGTAAGGTGAGTATCTGACTTTTTTTTAGAGAGAACAACCAACAAAATCTGGATTTGTGATCAACAAAACTTATATAATAAATGACCATGTTTGGACTTTGTGGGGGCAGATCCCCACAAATCAGTGTAAATGAGTTCAATGGTATCATAATGATCTGACTGAGATAAGGAAAATGGCAATTGATGACTTTTGCTCTTAACGCAGGAATCACAAAGGTAGTTCATTTCATTGGAATTAAAAGGAACATTACAATCATAAAGCACCCTCTTGACAACATCAAAAGAAGGGTGTCCTAATCTATGATGCCACAGTCTAAAATTTTCCTTGAAATTAGAATGAGTTACATTGGCTTCATGATAGACAAGATTATTATTGAAAACAGAAATAAGGCTACTCTTAGGACTAGGTGAAATTTGGTCTTCATTCTTGCAGATCAGGTTGAATGTGTAGAGGCCATTTCTAACTTTTCCTCTTAGCAATACTTCATTTGAGACTTGATCCTTCACAAGACAAAAACTTGGGTGAAACTCAAAGAAGACATGGTTATCTTTAGAAAATTGTGACACACTAATGAGGTTCTTTGAGATGTCAGGAACATGAAGAAGTTTATTAAAAAGAAAATTATGATCATCATTATTATGTGAACTTAAAAAAGAAGAGCCAATATGGGAAATTTTCAAACCTGAATCATCTCCTATCTGCACCTTCTCATCTCCATGGTAGGTTGAGGCAATGTTCATGTTTGCAAAGTCATAGGTGACATGATTGGTTGCCCAGGAAACCAAAGTTGATCTTGGTTTGAATCTGCCACACTTGTTGCACTATTGACTGATGGAGTGGAGGTGTTATGAACCTGAGCTACATTAATTTGATTTCCTTGGCCTGTGGTATTGATATTGGGGACATAGCTCAGATCATCTCTGTAAATGCGTTTGTCAGCAGTATGATTTGTCCTGTGGCAAATTTGACAAGCTGGTTTGTTGTTTGTTCTTCCTCTTCCTCTTCCATAAAAGTTTCTTCCTCTATTTCCTCTACCAGCTTGAAAGAAGTTGTTGTTTCCTCGGCCTTTGTTTGCTTGAGTGAAACCTCCTCTCTTGTTTCCCTGAGCAACATAGTTGACACTGGGCATGGATCTTTCGACTCCAGTCAAAATACCAAATTCAAGGCCTTCAAGTCTGCTTTCAAAGCTTAACAGCAAAGCATGGAGTTCTCTAAGGGTGTATGGTTCCACCCTTGAGTTTACAGTGACCATTACAGAGTTGTAATCACTTCCTAACCCAGTGAGTATGTAGGAGATGTGTTCATCATCATTTATCTTTTGCCCAGCAGCAGAAAGCATGTCACAGCAGGTTTTGATCTTGTTGATGAAATCTCTCATGGGCATGTCTCCTTTCTTCAATGTTTGGAGTTGAAGTCTGTATTGCATAACTTTGGCCCTTGATTGTGTTTCAAAGCTGCTTTCCAGAGCTTCCCAAATCTCTCTGGATGAGCTTAAGCCAACAGTGGACACCAAAATAGACTCACTAAGGGATGAGAGAATCCAAGAAAATAATAGCTGGTCCTGCCTTTTCCAGTTGATGAAGATGGGATATATGATGATTTCACCATCATCTCCTTGGATGTACTGTTCTGGTCTTCTAGCTGAGCCATCGATGAACCCTTCTAGTCCATAGCCAAGGATAGCTGCCAAAGCTTGTTGTTTCCATATCAAATAGTTGGCCTCAGTGAGATTCATTGTAATGAGTTGGCTCTGTGGTTGTATTATTGTAGGGATGTTTCGAGGAATGGGATTCATGATTGATGAGGATTAAAAACACGAAGAAATAAAGAAAGGGAAGAGGAGAAGATCAGGCCCCAGGTTTTATCCTGGGTCTCTGATACCATGTTGAGCCATCACAGATCCAAGAACATAAAGCATGAAAGAAGCATTGAATTTCTTGATTAAGAAAATGATGATATTGCTCTGTTGCATTGCTTCAATGAATGGCTGCGGCCAGATTACAAGAATAAATACTAAGGGACAAGATGAAACCTAGAAAGGATAAGTTTGAGGTAAATAGGGGAAAAGGTGCAAGGTAAAAATTCAAAAATGTGATGAGTTGTCTTTTGTCTTTGCATGGGATTATTTGTTCATGCATGGTGGTGCACATGCACTCGGTTCTTCATTGTTCAGCATAGTAGAGTTATGTTTATCACTGTTGTATATAAGTATGGTTTTTTCTCTCGCATTTGAAAATTTTAAGAGTGATATGTAATTATGTACTTACTGAACTAACATTATCACAACTATGCAACTCAAAGATTTAAAACAAGAGCAATCCAATGCAACCAGTGGCGGAGCCACATATAACTTCTCCCGGGCTTTAGCCCGGATAGAATTTTTTGTACCATGTATGTATGTATGTGTATATATATATATATATATATATAGGGTCAGGCTCCGATGAGAATGACTCTTAATTCGAGAAATGAGAATAAATCGTAGTCATTCTGATCTAATGGCTTAAAAAAAGTCAAAATTATACACTCATTAAGGGCAATGTTGTAATTAGCACAACACACCTCTATTCCATATTAAATAACCTCTATTCCATATTAAATAACCCAACCACTCTCACACACACCAACACACACCACACACACCAATACGCACGCACACCAACACACTCCCACACACACAGTCAGCCACCATCTTCACCACCGGCGCCGCCGCCCTGCCACCATCTCCGCCCGCCGGAATCCCCACAGCGCAGCACTCACCGCCGCCATCTACACACACAGACACACTAACACACACACATACACACACTCACAAATACGATGCCCATACACAGACACCGCCGGTCATCAGCGCCACCCGCCGATTGCCGCCGCTAGCCGACGTTCGCTGCCCCTGGAAGCTGCCGAAATCCGCCACTGTAGGATCCAACGGACATGGCTCCACAAGATCTAAGCAGATCGGCTGGCTCCTCAGCGCCATCCACCAGGGCCGCCCACGACCGCCATCTATCCCGCCGCTCGACGCCGCTCGCAGCCGCCGGAATCCGCCATTAATCCTTCGAATGGACATGGCTTCACTAAATAAGAGAAGATCGACCGGCTCTTCAGCGCCATTGACCAGCGCCGCCAACGATCGTAGTCAATCTGCCGCTCTCTACCACCTCGTCATGTCGCCGGGAAAGATGGCCGATGTGCAATGTCCAGTGACAGGACGAAGAATGAATTTGGATTGTGGGGTCTTTTCTTTGAGAATTTGACAATTTCAAAGGATCCAATTGCAATTTCAATATTTTTACTGAAGTTCAATTTAGTCCTTGGGTCTAATATGAAATTTATGAAAATATATATAAACAATATGTTCTTTGAAACATTCAAACATTTAATCTTCAGGGGGATTTTTTCGAACAATTTTTTATGCAAATATATATATATATATATATATATATATATTGTTCATTTTCAACAAAAATACATATAAAAATATTAATAAAAATATCAAAATACTAGATATATTTTATAATATAATTAATAAATTAACTAAATTATTTAGGTTAATTTCATTTATGTTCTTAACCAAAAATACTATAAAGTGGTAAATAAAATACGTAGTGCACTTTATAGAAAAAAACGGTGCACTGTATAAGAAAACATGTTGCACTTTATAACACGACATATTGCACTTTATAAAACGACACATTGCATTTTATAAAACAACAAGCTACATTTTTATCACCAAACCCAATAATTAACGTTAATAATTTCCGCCAAAATACCATACAACATAAATTTAAAAAATGTATCTACATAATATTTTAACATCCACCACATCATTTGTCCACATAAAACACAAGCACGCTAATATACCAAAATTATGGTAGTGCACTTTATACAACAACACGTTGCATTTTATAAAATAATACGTTGCACTTTATCAAATAGCATGAAAACATGAATTTTGAATTTGTTTAGAGTATTTTCAAACAAAAATAATATAAATGTTAAATAAACACATTAACATATATAATATATTATTTTCAACCAAAAAATATCAAATATATTTTTATATATAAATAATAAACTATTTTAATTATTTCAATAATAAATTCAAATTAGGGATTTGAATTTATTAAAATACGTTGCACTTTATAAAACAATACGTTGCACTTTAGAAAATAACACGTTGCACTTTATAACGACTATCAGATTGCACAATATAGAGCGAAACCGACTGAAATAAAAAAATTCAGCCAAAAATAATATGAAAATAATAAATAAAATTATTAACATAAATATAATTTTAATATAATAGTATAATTCCATTAACCGAACCGAATAAATCAAATAATTATGTTCATTTTCATTTTAATTTGGGACAAGAGATCGGTTGGTTCAATCTGCACAATACAGACCAAACCTGTGCACCATAGTGATGTACGAATTGCACCTTAATAATTATTAGATTGCACCGTATGTTTCGTTTACATATATACAATTTTTTTAATTAAAAGATAATAAAAATAATATTAAATACTAATCATTTTTTTACAATAAATAATATAATTTATATCGGTTATTTCGATTATTTATGTTAACTGAAAAATTAAACCGATTATGTCGAAACCAAAATTTTCATTTCGAATTTTAAAATTTCGGTTCAATTATCATTCTTTACATTCAAAAACTCGATTATGTCTGTTAGTTTTTGACGTTTTCTTTGATTTTATGTAGATAACAACAAAACTCTATTATTATTATTTATTATTATTATGTAAAAATATTATTATTTTTTTATTGTGCATCTTCCCAACCAATAATGTGCATCTTATTCATAGATACTGTGCATTTATTTAACTTTCATTATATCACATATTGGCCCTATGTACTAAGTTGTAAATATATTAAAAGTTAAAATTGCGTACAAGTCCCCTCATCATGTCTAATTTCCAAAAATATGACCCAATCCAAGATCCGTAAATCTGTCCCCGCACCCAATATTCATCACCGTCATTCGCCGCCGCATGCCGCCGCCTCGACGGCGGCTCTCGACTCCATCAATCTCACCGTAGACCACTGTGTAGATGCTCCAGTTCACCATGTCCGACCCCGATTCTGACACGGCGACACCATCTCCGGCTGCAATTGTAGATCTCGTCGTCGTTCAAAGACTGCTCATCGTCTCCGCATAATAATCGTCCACAGCGTCCTCGACCCGCCCCTACGATCGTGGAGCTCCCAGAACACGGCAAAGAGACCACCGTTGAATAGTGGTTTCGAACAACTGTCCGCCGTACCTTGAAATTTGAACACGGAGATGTCGCGATGATGGAGGCGGCCAATTTCATGATGATTCAGACGGCAACGGGGCATTCGACGATCAGATTCATGGAGGTTCTGGCGGCTACGGGAAGTGCGCGCGCGTGTGTGTGGGTGTGTGTGAACTGTGTGTGCTCGCGTGTGGTCTCTGTGAACGGCTGGTGACGGCGGTTGAACGGCTGCCGGAGATGGCAGAGACGCGGCGGAGCTGTGTAATATGTGTGTGTATGTGTGTGTGTGAGTGATGGAGAAGATGAATGAGGGGTAGGTGTGGTGTCCGTAATTTATGTTGATATTAATCATTAATGTGTAGTGGTGGGTCCCACAATCTTGTTGGATTTGAATTAAATGTCCAAACTACCCTTAATTATTGGTCAAATACATATATTTGACCACAATATGATCAAAATTATCAGATTGCCATTAATGATTGACCATAATTTGACTTCTTTTTTTTTTCCAAAACGATAGAGGATATTATATAACAAAAGCGCACAAATGTGCAAATACAAGCAGCCCAAGGCTGAAAAGTGGGAGGACAGGTCATGAGACCGCCTAGAAACCCGGCTAGCAAATGCTAGAACTGAAACTCAAAACTAAAACAACTAGACACGACCCCCAAGGGGTAATACAACAAAACAACTCAAACAACACAACAACAACACACGACCCTCACAGGGTAATCTCCGAGCGTCGGACCCCCACAGGGTACTAAATTTGACACCCGGATGCACCGAGGCAACCGCCCAAACCTAAAACACAAACACAAATACAAAACAAACACAACCAAGACAAACACAGAACAAGAACAACACAAAATACTAAAAATAACTAACAACCCTTCCCCGACGAACGAGCTAGCACGAACCATCAGAGAATGATCAATACAAGACAAATCCGGCCAGGAGTCAGCTACCGAAACTGCAATCAAGCCTATACAGTAGTAGAAATCTAACCCGAACCAGTCCCCGAATCGACCCATCCATGACCGAGAGAGCGCGGTCCATCTCACATCTAATCCATTCGTACTCTTCTAACACCACTAGACGAGATCGAAAGGACCTCCCACGCCTCCTAACACCACTAGTCGACGGGGAACAGAGCAAGAGAGAAACAGCCCTCCCCTCGACCGCCACGACAAGGATTGCCGCAGTAATCAGGGACCCACCCCACCTGGCGACACACACGCCACCCAGCACCGCCTCAAACAGTCCACGACAAAAGGCGCGGCCTCGCCAGAAGAGGAGAAGCGCCGCCAGAAACGACCAAATCCGGCAATCACAAACAGAGGGAAGAAAGACGGGACTTACCATCAGAGTCGCTGCGCCTCCAGTGATTGGAACGAGGTGCCGATCTCCGGCCTTGCAACGAAATCGATGAAGCGCCACCCCCGTCGTCGACTCCATCTGAAACCACGGACCTGCCGCCTCGTCGCCAACTATCTGAAGGTGAGAGGAGGGCACATGTCGCCAGGAGGGAGAGGACAGTTTAGGATGACCTCAGGCTGAGCTT
>BKCP01010738.1:6528-22234 GCA_008636005.1 Striga asiatica | reverse complement strand
TAACGCTCCGAATCATTTTCTCAAATTATATTTAAAAAGATATTATAAAAACGCACTCTGATAATTAAGTTAGAGCGGGGCGTTACACTAAACTCGACCAACAAACATGTGAGAGTTCAAATAATTCCATCTAATGATAGACCAAGTCAAACTCACAACAAAACGAAAAGCATGTAAATCACAGATTTAACTTCAAAATTTTAGTTTAGAAATTTCTAGCTATTAATCACATGAAATTCATTGACCAGGCTGCCCTACGACTTATGCCTTGAAATTTTAACCAAAATTACATCTCCTAGTAATTAGTAAAACCACCAAATTTCAGCTTCAAACTCAAAGCACATAAACTTATAAAATTCCTACAAGAATTCAGCAAAAACGCACATAAATTTATATCTGAACCTAGTGACTGAATTAGGACTTGAAAATTTAACATAACAACATAAATCATGCTAGAGGCAATGTGTAAGTATCTCAGACCTTAACATTAACTGCTGCTATTTATAAAAATTCATACAAGATTGCGCAATTTATCAAATATAAATCAAAATCGAATCAAAATATGATTCCAAAAATTCCCATCTTTTACCGGAATGATTCTACACATAAAATAAGTATCCCAGTACAATTTCAGAATTTTTCATCAAACAACCGATTTATAAAAATTCAAATAATTTTCAGCAGATTCGATAAATAATTTATTACCCATATCAAATCAAGTCCGAAAATTCAAAAAATTTAACACAACATATAAAAGTCACAAAGGCATAATATATTCGAATTTCAGCTCATTTGGTTCACGAGTGAATTTATTATGCAATTAACACTATTCTAATCAGATTTCATTATAATTATTAAAAATAGCTAAAGGCTTCTAAAAACCACGAAATTTTTACATAAAGCTGGTAATGAATAGAAAAGATCACCCTCAAATTTTCAAATCGTTTCGAGCAGAGAGCTATTTTTAAAAATTCAAACACCAAAACAGCGACTATTAAGCTCGACAACTTAGCAATTAATTCATCACATGAAATTTCTCGTCCGAGGCCTTCTCGTAAGACCAAAGACTCGACTTTGTTCCAATATCCACTGACTTACACGAGTTTCGAGGCCTCGTTTGATTTTTCATAATCGAAGAGATCCCGAACAACACGATTACACATAAAATCACGACTTCACGAAATATCACATTGATCACATTCACACAATATACACATCTTGCATATCAAATCGCAAATCAAACATATACGTAAATAACATAAACGATAATCACGTAAAATAAACGGGAAGTCGAGACTCGATACCATTCTCGAGAAACGAGCGACAAGGGTTGGGCTCGACGGTGAACTTCGTCTCGCGAAGGAAGGGCAGCGGCCCGGAAGAGGGTCGTCGCTGTTGTTGGACTCGGCCAAATGTCGCTCGTCGAGCTGCTGAACGGACGTAGGGTCGCCGCTGGATTGCTTCTTGATCGGAACAGAAGCTCACGGCGACGGGAACTGCTGGAAGGGCGTCGCGGCGTGGCAGGGTTCTTGGTCGCGGCGCGGCAGAGGGCCTGCTCGCGCCGCGGTGGAGATCCCGTGGTGGTGTCGCAGCGCAGTGGTGTGACGGTCGCGGCGTGGGGATGTGCTGGTTCGCCGAAAATATCACAAACAGAAGGAAGCTTCGTCGTCTGGCTCGAACTCGCCGGAAAATTCAAACAGGGGGGGCCGCCGGAAAGCTGCGCGAGTTGCTGTGCGGGGCGTCGGCGATGGTGGCGACTTCTCACGAACAGAGCGACAAGATGACGAGGGTGGCGATGATGGTCGCGATCAGTGGTGAGATGGTGATGAAGGCGACGACGGGAAAACAGAAAAAACGAGAGGGAAGGATGATCGGAAATTATGGTGATGATGACGAGATCGATTGACGGGAAAAACACAACCGAAATAGAGCGAGAGAGAGGAAGGGATCGATTGCAGAGGATAAGAGAGGGGGATCGATCGAGAGCTTGAAGGAGAAGAAATCTGAAAAGCTGCGCTTTGATTCTAAACGTGAGAAGAAAAATAGATACATAAGGTATATATATATGCCCACAATTAGGTTGACTTGTCTTGCCAAGGACTTATTTGATTTTGGATCAAATAAATTGGAACTTTACACAATCATATGGGACGGATTATGCCCGTGAGTTACAAAGACTTGGGTTGGGCGTGCGGGCCGGGTTACGCGGGTTGGGCCAACGGTTTATCGGGCTCGCGGGTTCGGTTAATTAAATTTAATCGCACAAATAAACAAACCGGATATATATATATTTAAAATACACATAATTAATAATTTATAATAATAGCATTTAGACATTTAATAGACATTTAGGCATTTAATTACAAATTGGCAATTAAATAATATTTAGAAAATTAGTAATATTTAGCATTCAACAAATAATAATAACAACAAATAAAGATAAATAATAATAATAATAATAAATAATTTCCAAATAATCCTTAAACAAACGGGGCGCTATAATCTGTGCCTCGGTAAAAGCACTCTACTCCTCCGGTATGAATCTTTGCCCCTAACGAGCTAACGAACTCGTCAAAGGCTTTATCCCGCCGGATCCTATCTCGCAATGGCCTCCGTACAAATAGTGTCTCCAAATCTTCATGGTGTGTGATGAGTCTACTCTCAGATCTGGAGTGAATCGGTGGTAAAGCGCTTAGATCTGTTTGAATCGCCTTCGAACCGTTGTTAGAACGCGAGAATACCTGCAAAATCTCAACGGCAGAGTTGTTTCCGGCGTAGAGCTTCCGACGCTCAAGTCAGTATGAGAGTGATGAAGAGAGGCTGCGCAGCAGCTATGAGGGAGAGTGGAGAATGAATGAGAGTTTGGGTTTAGGTTTACCTCACCTCTTTTATATAGGAGAAGATACTTACTTGAAGTCCCCAAAATACCCCGGCCGTCTTATGTAAAGGGTCCAAAATGCCCCGGTCGATTCGTCTCCTCTTGCTGCTGAGTCATCACAAGATTCCCCTTTATCCCTTGAAGAATGTATTGTTTTAAGTATGCTGCAAGTGTGATGAGTCGTCATCACGTCTTTGGTCTTCGAGGTATAAAGAGTTGACCTCGAGAGCTAGGAGGTCGACTCATGATCGTATGAGGATTCGGAGGCTACGCTTGGTTAGTTCTCTCGAATGGGAGTCGTCTTCAGAGAATCGACTTAGTGAAGTCGACTTCTGGGAGTCAAATTAGGGCTATCTAAATGCTTGGAGGCTACGCTCTCGCTATTCTTCTTAGATAGATGTCGGCTATTGGAAGTCGACAAACTGAGGTCGACCTCTGAGAGTCGACTGGCATGGTTTCCGCCTTCTCTTCACGGTTGTTCTATGAAGGGTCGACTTTGCGGAAGTCGATTTGAGTATATCGATGGGAACATATCATCATGTGGACGATCTGAGTTGTTATTTGGTCGAGTAGAGAGTTCTAGAGCCGGTATATGATAATATGGCTATATCATCTAGTCCCCCCTCAAAAATTACTCTAAGTGAACTAGAGCTTAAGAGGAAGTTTGGTAATCGACTACTCCTATTAGCTTTGCTTGTTACTCTCTTCTCGACATCGAGGTTTTTCTTGGTGTCATCGCTCGATTCATCCTTGCTACACTTAATCTGATTTGGATCGCGACTCCTCCTTTACTCTGTTGCTCGTAATCCGTCTTGTCATCTCATGTGACTGTTGCAAGACCTCAAGATTGTTTTTTGGATAAGTTCTGACATAAGGATGTCTTTTCAAATTTCGAATTTCAAATCTGGACCTGATGCGCCGCTTTAGTGCTGCCGCGTCGAATTCCGCGCCTCACCCAGACCGTTAGATCTCTTTTTAATCTAAGGGTCAAGATTCACCTTTATTTTGTATAAATAACCTTTTCCTTGGCCCCAAATCACTTTTCACTTCCTCTCATATTCTCTCTGAGTTCTCGAATTTCTCCAGCAATCAAGGCGTTTCCGAGCTTCATCGGCAGTCAGCTCTCCGGCAACCACCAGTTTCTTTAAGACCTTCTTCGTCGCAATCATGTGTAAGTGCAGTGCTTTCTTAATATCTTTTGCTTTTTACTCTTTATTTTTTCACGATTTCTTGAATCTTTTTCTGGGTTTTTCTGAACTTGAAAACCCTTGGATGTTCTTCGTGTTCTCCATATCTTTTTTGTGGGAATCTTCGTGTTAGATTTCCTTCACTTGAAATTTCCTTCGGATTTTTTGTTTGTCCCTATTTTGCCACATATTGACTTTCAATATAGAAGTCGGTTCTCATGACTTGAGTCATTTTAGGTTTGACACGCATCGACATGCACCGTGTCTTCTCGTTTTTATGATTAAGTTGAGTCGAGCACCACTATGTGGCTCTACTTATTTCGGATCCATTTTCTCGCAGATAACTTTCTATTTCTCTGACTCGACTTGTGATGACCTCCTCAAGTCGACTTGACCTCTGTTGGCTGCGTTAACTTTTGCTTCATATTGACTTCTCCTCGACTGATCTTGACTTTCTTTCTCTTTAGTTCTTCTAGATTCCGACTCAGACTCTTCCCTTGACACCGTTGAACGTTTGATCGACGAAGGTCGTCAATCGTCCGACTTTGTACAGGTAGTCGGCTTCAAACCCGCTGATCAATCGCAAAATTCTCCTCCTTCGAATGTATCTTCTTTCAGTATCGATCAAGATGCTTATAAGCAAGCGTGGATGTCGGGTGTCTTGATGGAGGATCTCGAGTCTTCCCGGGCTAGAGGATCTCTTCGTCTCGACCTCATTCCCTGAGGTATTCCCCTTAGGATCTTAGATTTACCTGTGTATAGAACAAGTCCTTCTTCTTTACCCATAATTGCGCCTCTTCTCGAGGCTCAAAATGTTGTATCTGTAGCATGTCCAATAGCCAAGTTAGTTGTTCTAAATCCATTTTGCTATGCCTCTGCAGCCGAGCTCGAGGGCTTTAGGGTGTTCAGCGGTCTTTCCGCAGACTGGGAATTGGTCATTCTCAAACCCAATGATGACTTTGCTAAACCCCCACCTGGCTTTTATACCTTTTTTATCGACTAAGTGCTGTTCGGTCTTTGCTTTCCGATTCAACCCGAACTCCGTGCTATTAGTGATTTGTATGATGTCCCCTTAAATCAGTTCTCTCCTAATGCGATTCGCATCATGATCGCCTTTATTGTTGTATCCAGAATAAAACTTAAATATTTTTCTCCAGAGTTTTTTTTTACTCCTATAGCTATCGATTCATAAAAGACGCCCCTTGCTTGGGTCGTCGTGCTGGTGTCACTTATCTCGATGACCTCTCTTCGAATGTAACTATGTGGAAATCGAAGTTTGTTTTTATTCGACCTGCTTCTGGTAAATAATCATACCCAAACGCTTGGATTACCTCCAAGGTTAAACAAAATAAACGGCCACAGTGCGTCAAATTTGATTCGATGTTGGCCGAGCTCAATAAACACACTTACAAAGCTCGTCCGTTGATCAAAGAGATGTCCCTTCTTAACCATGTCGGCCTCGTTGTCGACGAGGATATTCCTCGTCTCGACGACCCTCGTAAGTCTGATTTCCATGCTTTCTTTATTTGAAGTCTTTATGCTAATATGACCGACACTTTTGATACTTGTTTGCAGATTCCGTTCTTGATCGCTTCGAGAAGGCAAAGAGCGATGGGAAGTCCGCTGCTCGACCTACCCCTCCGAAGAAACCCGACGGCAGTTTGGGGTCGGGTGTGAAAGAGGCGGCAGTCGAGACGACTGCCGTCAAGAAGTCGAAGGTAGTACTCCCACCCTCGGGAAGTCAGAAAAAGGCCCCGGGCTAACTTCCCCAGAAGCGGGCTCAAGACGCGGTCGACGTCACCCTTATTCCTGGCTCGCTTATGCACCAGAAAACCAAAAACAAGGGTAAGGCCGTCGAGCAAGCTCCTCCTCCAGGCCAGCTCGAGACAGTCACCCTCAAGAGGCCCTCTAGACTCTGGGACCACCCTCACCCTCATGAGATCGGCAAATACTTCGATTCCATCATCCCAGCTGCTGACAAGGCCCGTGCCGATCATGACCCTTACGATCGTGCTAGCCGCGCTCTACTATGCTTTTCTCGGGTAATTGTTTTCATCTTTGGTTATAGTCGATTGTGTTTTACTCGAGCTTTAATCTGTTCTTGACTTCGTTTATGCATGGTTCTCTTCAATTCATGGCGTTTATCATGCCCTCTCTCCTCGAAGACACCAGCTCTCCCGACTCCAACGTTCGTTCTTTCAAAAAGAAGTATGAAGATCAACTCCTCGAGCTCGAGAAGAAGGATGATGACCTGGCAGCAGCTAACGCTCTTGTTGCGAAATTGAAGATGGAGAAAGCTGTTGCTCTCTCGAAGGTCGACCAACTTCAAGCCGACTTAGTGAAAGCTCCTGATGACGCCATGGTTGAGAGAGAGGCGGGGATCCTCGAGGGACGTAGGACCTTTCTCAAGTTGCCCATGGGTTCTATGTTCCCCGAGCACTATCGTCGAGAAACTATGAATCTCTTCTGCAACTCCCCCGCCTTTCTTGACAAGCTCTGCCCTGCGACTCTCCAGTACTTCAACCATACGTTCGACGCGTGGGAGAAGGCCGTGGTGAAGACTGAGTGCGCGGGTAAGCTCGACCGTGAGGCACTTAAGCAAACCCTTCCTTTCCCCGATGGCTATAGGGGCGACGCGATTCTTTCCGCATATCACCCGTGGTGAGTCGGCCTCGAGGTGAGAGCCATTCACAAGGCCGGACTGGGTAGTCGGCTCGAAGTTCGCCCTGCTCCTTTGGACGGTCTGACCGAACTAGTCGGGAAAAATAGAGCGGATCACGTGGGGTCCTCCGATGCCGAGAGAAGTGAGGAGCAAGTCGGGGCGGAGGAAGTCGAGGAGGCGGAGCAGGAGGAAGCCCGTGCTGATGGTGAGAAAACTGCTGTTGAAGCTGATGGTGGAAAGCCGGCTAATGGGGCTAGTGGTGATGACGGTGAAAAGACCGAGACGGTCGTTGCTGGTGGTGGTAGCGAGGAGGAAAAATCTGACGCTGAGTCCTAAGAATGTTTGTTGTTTCTCTCGTTTTGAAAAAATAGTTATTAGGATATCTGTAGTCTCGACCTATTTTCGAGATCTGTAAAGGCCGAGGCGACTCGGAATGTAATGAATTTCTTTTCATCAATATTACACTTTTTCCTTTGTCGCTTGTATTAATGTCATACCTCTGCTGATTTAATTTTTCAAGATTCTATGGTATTCATATTTCAAGCTGTCTTGCTGTTGTTTTACGTATATCTTCTCCCCAACCCATCTTGCGAGCTGGTCAAAATCGAGTAACGACTTTAGCAGCTTCATTGCTGATAAACCGAAGTTTCTCAACTCGTCTTCTCCCCAACCCTTCTTGCGAGCTGGTCGAAGTCGAGCAACGATTTTTGCAGCTTCGTAGCTGATAAACCGAAGTTTTTCAACTTGTCTTCTCCCCAACCCATCTTGCGAGCTGGTCGAACTCGAGCAACTATTTTAGCAGCTTCATAGCTGATAAACCGAAGTTTTTCAACTCGTCTTCTCCCCAACCCTTCTTGTGAACTGGTCGAAGTCGAGCAACTATTTTAGCAGTTTCATAGCTGATAAATCAAAGTTTTTCAACTCGTCTTCTCCCTAACCCTTCTTGCGAGCTGGTCGAAGTCGAGCAACGATTTTAACAACTTCATAGCTGATAAACCGAAATTTTTCAACTCATCTTCTCCCCAATACTTCTTGCGAGCTGGTCGAAGTCAAGCAACGATTTTAACAGCTTCATAGCTGTTAAACGTATGTTTTTCTGCTCTTCTTCTCCCCAACCCTTCTTTACGAGCTAGTCGAAGTCGAGCAACGATTTTAGCAACTTCATAGCTGATAAACCAAAGTTTCTGAACTCGTCTTCTCCCCAACTCTTCTTGAGAGCTGGTCAAAGTCGAGCAACGATTTTAACAGCTTCATAGCTGTTAAACGTAAGTGTTTCTACTCGTCTTCTCCGCAACCCTTCTTACGAGATGGTCGAAGTCGAGCAACAACTCTAACAGATTCATAGCTGTTAAACGTAGCCGCGCTAAGCGAGCTGTGCCCCTAGCTTCATAGCTATCTCGATATTCTTTGTGTAGATGTGTGTTAAGTTGGTTGTACGAGATTTTTCGTATTTTAAGTGTGACAACTGCACAATTTTGTAAATCGATTTCATGGTGGTGAGTTTTGTAGTGTGTTCGAGTTTTCGCTCGAGGATTTCAACTTCATAGTTGTATTAGTCGACTTCGTAGTCGTAGGCTTCGTAGCTCGCTCGAGATTCCACGTGAGAGTTTAGAACTTCGTAGTTGTGTTAGTCGACTTCGTAGTCGAAGGCTTCATAGCCTGCTTGAGATTCCACTCGAGAGTCTACAACTTTGTAGTTGTGTTAGTCGACTTCGTAGTCAAAGGCTTCGTGGCCTGCTCGAGATTCCGCTCGAGAGTGTACAACTTTGTAGTTGTGTTAGTCGACTTCGTAGTCGAAGGCTTCGTAGCCTGCTCGAGATTCCGCTCGAGAGTGTACAACTTCGTAGTTGTGTTAGTCGACTTCGTAGTCGAAGGCTTCGTAGCCTGCTCGAGATTCCGCTCGAGAGGGTACAACTTCGTAGTTGTGTTAGTCAATTTCGTAGTCGAAGGTTTCGTAGCCTGCTCGAGATTCTGCTGGAGAGTGTACAACTTTGTAGTTGTGTTAGTCGACTTCGTTGTCGAAGGCTTCATAGCCTGCTCGAGATTTCACTCGAGAGTGTACGACTTCATAGTTGTGTTAGTCGACTTCGTAGTTATAGGCTTCGTAGCCTGCTCGAGATTCCACGCGAGAGCTTACAACTTCGTAGTTGTGTTAGTCGACTTCGTAGTCGGATGCTTCGTAGCCTGCTCGAGATTCCACTCGAGAGTTTACAACTTCGTAGTTGTGTTAGTCGACTTCGTAGTTGAAGGCTTCGTAGCCTGCTCGAGATTCTGCTCGAGAGTGTACAACTTCGTAGTTGTGTTAGTCGACTTCGTAGTTGAAGGCTTCGTAGCCTGCTCGAGATTCCGCTCGAGAGTGTACAACTTCGTAGTTGTGTGAATTGATTTCATAATCATTGGGGAGTTAGCCGGCTACATAGCCGTTTTGAAAAATTTTATTTTTCGAGCAGTTATAATAAAGTCGATTCATAAACATAAGAGAGATAATTGAAGCATAAACTTGAGATTCATTTCATCATTGAGTTTGATTCGAACATTGTTAAGTACAGAAAGAAATTTGAGACATTGCCTTAAGCGTAAAAGAGTTTGAGATAGATCACATGCCAGAATCGTGGGAGTTGTCGACCTTCTCCGTCCTCGAGTTCGTATGCACCCCCCTCGAGCACCTTTGTGATAGTATAGGGTCCTTCTCAGTTAGCTTCGAGTTTCCCGACATGTTTGAGAGCGTCGGCTCGTTTGAGGACGAGACCCCCCACCTGAAATCGTCTGGTTTGGACCTTCTTGTCAAACGCTGCTCGCATCTTTTGTATGTACTTGACAGATCGTACCCAAGATGACTCTCATCCTTCTTCTATTAGGTCGAGGGCTTCCTCATTCATTTCTTCGTTTTTCTTTTCTTCATAGAATGTCGACCTGTGGGAGTCCAATCCGACTTCTACTGGCAGCAATGCATCCATCCCATAAACCATGTGAAATGGAGATTGTCCCGTCGAGCTCCTCGGAGTCGTCCTATAAGCCCATAGGACTGTCGTCAACTCATCGACCCAGGCTCCCGACGCTTTCTCCAATCTCTTCTTCAACCCTTGGAGAATAGTTCGATTGGTTACCTCGACTTGTCCATTTTCTTGCGGGTGCGCGACCGAAGCAAACCATTGTTTAATTCCCATGTCGAGGCACCAGGCTTGGATCTGCTTTCCCTGGAATTGAGTTCCATTATCCGAGATCAACACTTTTGGGATTCCGAATCGACAACAGATGTTGTTGAATAAGAATTGGATTATTTTTTCCTCGATGATTCAGGCCAAGGGTTCTGCCTCGACCCATTTGCTAAAATAGTCGATTGCGACTACCAAGAACTTTCTTTGTCCTGTCCCCATTGGCAACGGGCCCACCAACTCGATTCCCCATTGAGCAAAGAGAATTGGGGAGCTGATCGTCGTCATATATTCAGCTGGAATATGGGTGACTTGGTCATGTCGCTGACACTTATCGCATTCTCGCACAAGTTTTTCCGCCATCGCCCGCACTTTAGGCAGTAATATCCTGCTCGCAGGGCCTTACCCGTTAGAGCTCGAGATCCCACATGTGCTCCACAACATCCTTTGTGTATTTCCCTTAGAACATGGATTCCTTCTTCCTCGGACACACATCGTAGGTGGGGTCCGACCAGCGATTTCTTGTATAAGATTCCATCGACTTCAAAGTATTTGCTTAGGTATCGAGCAGCTTTTTCTGCCTCTTGTCTATCTCCTGCAAGTACTCGACCCTGCAAGAGTTCTCGGATCGGTTTCCTCCAATCATCTTTCTCGTCCACTTCCATTGCCTCATTCAAAACGCTTCCTTCCAAGTGCATTGTGGTGATATGATTTCTCATCTTCCCCTCATTATAACTCGCGATCCTTGCGAGCTAGTCGGCTCGTTTGTTTTCCTCCTGCGGGACTTGTAGTAATTCAAAATTTTCCAGGCCTTGTATGAGGCTTTGAATCTCCTCGACATATTTCATCATCCTATCTTCCTTAATTTCACAATTTCCCAGCACTTGCCCGACGACGAGTTGTGAGTCAGAATGTGCCGCACTCTCTGTCGCTCCGCCACTGACTGCGAGTTGAATTCCTTTGATTAGTGCTTCATATTCGGCTTCGTTGTTCGAGGCTTTGAACCCCATTCTGATGGCGAAGTCGAGTTGCTCGCCTTCGGGAGATATGAGGACGACTCCTAAACTGGACCCTTTGGCAGTAGAAGATCCATCGACATGCATTATCCATTTCTTTTCCTCTCCTTTGGTGTCGTCCTGAATGAAATCAGCTAAAGCTTGGGCTTTAATGGCTCGTCTAGGCTCGTATCTGATGGAATATTCGCTCAGCTCGACTGCCCACTTAACGAGTCAACCTGAGACAGTAGGTCGACCCATTGTTTCTCCCAACTGGAAATTTGTTCTCACAACTATCGTATGATTCAGAAAATATGGCCTCAGTTTTCGTGCTGTTATGACCAATGTCAGGGCGGCTTTCTCGACTTCAGGGTATCTCGTCTCCGCACCTTGGAGTACTCGACTTGTATAATAGATCGGCTGTTAGGAACTTCCATCTTCCTGCAGCAACACTGAACTTAAAGAAGACTCCCCTACCGAAATGTACAATACCAATTCGTCACCTGGTTGTGGTTTGGTAAACAAGGGCAACTCGCTCAGAAACTTCTTCAATTTTTAAAAGGCCATCTGCGCCTCGTCATTCCATTTGAAAGTCGTCTTCTTTTTGAGTAATTTGAAAAAATGGAAACTCCTCTTAGCCGCTCGAGCAATGAACCTACTCAAGCCCGCAATCCTCCCTGTCAGAACTTGTACTTCTCTAATGTTTCGTTGTGGGGCCATGTCGAGTATGGCCTTCACCTTGACTTTGTTCAACTCGATTCCTCGTTCTGTGACGACATAGCCCATAAATCTTCCCGCCCTTACTCCAAAGGCACACTTGCTCGGGTTCAGCTTCATCCCAAACGTCTTAAGGGTTTTGAATGTTTCTCTTAAGTCGTCTGGGTGTGAAGTCGAGGACTTGCTTTTTACCAAGATATCATCAACGTACACTTCCATATTTCGACCAATCTGAGGCTTGAACATGCTATCCATCAATCGTTGGTAAGTTGCTCCTGCATTCTTGAGGCCAAAGGGCATGACGACATAGCAATAGGTCCTCTTGCTCATCATGAAGCTTTCTTTACTTTGATCTTCCGGGGCCAAGGGAATCTGGTGCTACCCTTGAGAGGCGTCCATCATGCTCAGCAACTCGCAGCCAGCCGTGGAGTTGACTAGCTGATCAATTCTTGGCAAGGGATAGTGATCTTTTGGGCACGTCATGTTTAAGTCGCGAAAATCGATGCACATGCGCTATTTGTTTAGTGCCTTCCTCATCATCACCGTGTTGGATATCCATTCAGGGAATTGGATCTCTTTGATGTGTTTGGCTTTCAGCAACTTGTCCACCTCGACTTCAATTGCTTTGTCGATTTCAACACCATGGTGTCTAAGTCGCTGCTTCACAGGCTTTCTAAGGGGGTCGACATTGAGTTTGTGTTCCATGACTTCCGGGTCGATTCCTGTCAGCTCTTCAGGGGAAAAAGCAAAGATGTCCATTAATTCCTTCAGAAACTCCACCAATTGCTTTCGTAATTCGTCCTCCAACTCTCTCCCAACTTTTGTGGTTTGATTATCCCTTTCTCCGATTTGGATTTCCATCAACTCTCCATGGGGCTCGAGATCACTCCCTCTCGGACTCTTCTCGCTCGACATTGGCTTTTTTCCTTCTTTAATTTCGGCCCGTTGATTAGTTTTGATTGCAATTTGGTAACATGTTCTCGACAGCTTCTGGTCCCCCCGAGCCTCTCCTACTCGATCTCCAACGGGAAATTTCAGCTTCATGTGGTATGTCGACACTACTGCTTGGAAAGCATTGAGCGCTGGCCTACCAAGGATCACATTGTAAGCCGACTCAACGTAAAAAACTACAAATCTCACCGTCTTTACCTTCCTTAAGTCACCTTCCCCTAACACGACCGCGAACATGGTTTCTCCTAGGGGAACGACTTTCGATCCATTGAATCCAAAGAGTAACGTGTGTAGAAGTGTGAGTTCAATGTTGAGCTCCATCTTCTTGAGACTTTCAAAGAAAATCACGTTCACTAAGCTTCTTGTGTCGACAAACACCCTTTGCACCTCGTACCCCGATATCTGTGCGGTTATCATTAGAGCATCATTATGTGGTCTCTCGACTTCCCTTACGTCAGCAGGTCCAAAGTTCATCACCGGTCCACTCTCGTCGACTTGCTGCACCTCGACTTTTACATATCGGCCTCGAGCATACGCTTTTCTCGCTCGATTGGAATCCCCATCTGTCGACCCGCCAAAAATCATGTTAATTACTCCCCTTTTCGGTGGGAGTTCCACCTTTTCTGGTGATCTTGCCCTCTTGCGAGGGCTTTTGCTTCTTTCTCTCCTCCTGCTCGACCTTTCGCGGTCCTTGTATATGAACTCCTTCAAGTGACCCGCCTTTATCAGCCTCTCGATTTCGTCTTTTAGATGTCTGCAATCATCAGTGTTGTGCCCATAATCTTTGTAGAATCGACAGTATAAGTTACTTTTGGGCTTCACTGGTCCATCCCTTCTCATCCTTGGCTACCTCACGACATCATTTCGGATCTCCCTCTCCATCACTTCTAGAATTCTCGCGTGAGGGGCCGACAAGGGTGTGTATTGAATCGGCCTCCATCCTCTAGATCGTCCTTCATCCCTGTCAGCTCGTGGTGATCCTCTTCTCTCCCCTGTCGAATGAATCTTTTTCTCCTTTTTGTCTCGACTTTCGTCCTGGGACATTTTTATACTTTGCTGGTAGTCGATTTCTGCTTCTTCGACATTCATGTACTTCGCACACCTTCCCAACACGTCGTCGAAACTCCTACCAGGTCATTTGGCCAAATTCTTACATAACCCTGGTAGTAGTCCCCTCGTTAGTCCTCCTGATTTGATTTCCTCTGTTGCCGTCGGGCACTCGACACACGCCTTTGTAAACCTTGCCACATATTCTCGCAGCGACTCGCCCTTCTTCTGCTGCATGCTAATCAACGAGAGGTAGGACTTCTCCTGCACCCTCACGCTTGCAAACTGATTGAGAAAACTCGAGCTGAAGCCATCAATGTCCTTAATCGACTCAGCTGGTAGTTGGTGAAACCAGTCCTGGGCCAACCCTGTCAGAGTCGTCAAGAAAGTGCGACATTGCACCGGGTCACTGTAGCGGTGGATTACTGCCATGTTCTCAAAACTCCTTAGATGTCGAGACGGGTCAGTGGAGCCACCGTACCATATGTTCAACTCCCTGAAGCCTTTAGGTAAGTCGGCTCTCAGGATTTGCTGCGAGAATGGATGTTCCTTTGCTCCTCCACTCTTCCTTCCCCTGACTCGAGCCTGCAAATCGCGGACCTGGGCCAATAACTGCTCCAATGTTTCATCTCTCGCTTGCGGATTGATATTTAGAATGGAGGACTCCTCCTCGTCCGCCCGCCTGTTTTATTAAACATTTGATTGGGCCTGCTTCTCAATACGAGACTGTTGCTCGACCCGCTGTGTAACGCCCCGCTCTAACTTAATTATCAGAGTGCGTTTTTATAATATCTTTTTAAATATAATTTGAGAAAATGATTCGGAGCGTTACTAAAACATTTATTTTATCTTTTAGAAATCCGTTACGACCATTTAAAAATTTACAACAAAAACGGATTTACATAATATACAATCCGACTATAAAATCGGATCAAAAGTCAAAGTTTGTCAAACAGTAAATTCAGCGGAATATAGCGTGGCAAAATATACAGCAAAATATTTAACTTCGATCCACCCGTCAACTTCACAGCTCCGGACCGACTCCATGACCTGAAAAATTTTATAAAAATGGGGTGTGAGTACCACTGTACTCCGTAGGAACTCATACTAAAGTAAACAGCAATAATAATAGTGACATCATGATCAAAAGCATATAACATAACCGTGAATTTCCTGGTCAACAGTATAAACCGGACCGGGATCCGTGAATCTACCGGCTGTCATGATGATAATGATAATGATAATGATGATGACAATAATAAGCCGGAATCCATGTGCACATACTAGTGGTAGATGATTCCACTAGAACTTAGTACGGAATTATGGCAACCTGAACCGGCCAACATCCATTCCAAGCGGAAAAACATAATTGACATACCTTGAACATGATATCGTAATTATAATCAATGTAATACCCAGTCTGAGTCCCCACCTGAACTGAAGATATGAAATTGGAAGTGCTGATAGTCGTGAACTGATCAAACTGTAACATAATATAAACATTTACTAAGTACTATGCTCAGATTAATAAATTTAACTGTCAAGATGCTCGACTCGACTTAATATGATATCCGGATATAACGGAAAACATTAAGGGTTCACAAAATATTTTTAAGTCCGGAAAAAATAATTTAAATTTCAGAATAAAACTCGGACTGAAAATTACGAACCAAAACGGACTCGAACCGCCGGCTAAACCGGCCGGTTCGCTAACTGGATGAACCGGGTCGGGTTGAACCGGACCGGGTTGGACCACCGGTTCACACTGGACCGGGTGGTCACGGGCTGGCTGGGCTCGGTCCCGTGCCGGGCCTGCTGGACCCATGGCACGGCACTGGACACGGGCTAGGCATGACTGGCCTCGGCACTAGGCGCTGCTGGGCGCGGGCAGTGCGGCTGGCACTGGCCCTGGCACTGGCCGGGCGCGAGGGACGCGGGATAAGCGCGTACCCGGGCTGACTGGGCACTGGGCGTGCGGCTGGCACGACCCAGGTGCGGCTGGCGCGAGGAAAGACACGGCCAGACATGACTCGGGCATCTCGGGTGCGACTATGGCTTGTCAGGGCGCTGCCGGGCGACCCTGGGCACGCGGGCGTGCTGTTGGGCACGTCCCG
>BKCP01010737.1:1703457-1783251 GCA_008636005.1 Striga asiatica | reverse complement strand
CAAGACGAGCAGTATTAATAAAAAGAAATAGTTCAACTGGGAACTAAAAACTGTCATTTTTATTAATACAGAACTGGGCTATTACAGTCTCCCACCCCATCTTTACGACCGTGCTGCCATCACTACACTGGCTAAGTGTATTGGACAGCCGATTTGTATTGACGCCCCGACGGCCCTTCAGACGAGGGCTAATATGGCGCGATTCTGTGTCGAGATAGATCCTAGAGCTGAGCTCGTCTGTAAGATCGAAATCGAACAAGGCTCAGAGACCCTCGTTCAGCGGGTGATCTATGAGAAGATCCCCGCGTTCTGCACTTTGTGCAGCTATGTGGGCCATATTGCGGCTGATTGCTACACGAGTGGCAATAAGCCACGGCCCACACTCCCGCAGCGCCATCGTGCGGCTCAGCCTGGGCCCTCCACTGGCAGGAGGGACCCCAAGGGAAAGGGCAAAAGCCCTCTCCGCGTGCCCGAGACCCCGAAGGGGTCTAAGGATAAGGGCAAGGCTGTGATTGTCGATACTGCCCAAACTGGGAAGGATGCTCATCCTAACCAGCCTAAGCAGTTGGCCTTAGTAGGGCCCAAGCCCAAGTCCACGGGCTTTCTCCCTAGACAGACCTTACAGATGGCCTTCAAGGCCAACCACTCGTATTTCGCTATTCTCTCTCCAAAGGCAGAGAAGGAGGCTGTTCCTTCCTCCAGCGGGCCACCTAAGATTACCAATCTTACGCTTCTGGATGACGATGACCTCTTTGGAGACGACATGGATCAGTCGGACGCCACGCCCAGGAGAGAGTCCATCCACCTATCTGATGATAGTGCGCGCGATGCCGGTCCTTTGACCGTGCGCGCATCTAGCTTGATCCGATCTTCGGATTTGAGGGCTACTGCAGCCACCGCTCCCCCGAAAGGGGATGAGTCGGCGCATCCTCCCCCTGCTGAAATTGGGAGTTCGGTCGATCTTATAGCCAGCTCCCAGCCTCCTCCTAGCGGCGAGCACCTGAGTGCTCCGCCTGCTGGACCCCCTCTTTCACCCATCCCCTAGCAGATATGCGGGCTTAACTGCGCGCAGCATGACGTCTCGTGCGAGAGTTTCGCCTCTAGTGCATTTCTTCGCTTTGACAGACAGGAGACAGCCCCGGAGATGGGGCAACCCACTAGTGCTGCTATAGGTCAGTCTGTCCAGCTAGACGACTCACAGGCCACGAGCACATACCGAGGCAGACAGACCACAAGGTCTAGAGCCACGCAGCGCACGACACGGCGGACGATCTCCCCTGCTATTGGATCCTTCCGTCGCACGACACGACGGACGATCTCCCCTTCTTTAGGTGGCCCGAATCAGCCTCGCCATAGGCAGACTGTGTCCGGTGGCTCTTGCGACCGTTGATATGTCCATCACAGCCATTACTTGGAATGGCCGTGGCCTGGCGAACAGGGCTACTCTCTCTCACCTTCATTATCTCATTCGTGATCACAGAGTCGATGTTGTTGGCTTTACTGAGCTGATGATTTGCACTCCTTCTTTTGACTACTACTCGCGTCGCCTTGGCTTCCACTCGGGTGTGGGTAATATTTCGCATAAGATCTGGTTTTTCCACTCGCGTGACTACACTTGTCGGGTCCTCCGCGACACCGATCAGGTGCTTCACGTAGAGCTTTTTGCTGCCCACCTCCCGGAGCCCATCTTTCACACCTTGGTTTATGCCAAGTGTACTAGGGTCAGGCGATATGACCTTTGGGACACCTTGCGTGAGATTGCCGAGAGTATGGAGGGATTGCCATGGATGGTTAGTGGCGATTTCAACATCTTTCTGCATCCCGATGAGCGTGTGGGTGGCCGCACGGACCAGTCACGGGAGATTTGGGATTTTGCTCAGGGGGTGGCGGACTGCGAGTTAATTGACGCTGGATGTGATGGTGAGCCCTTCACGTAGGTGAGGGATGGACTCAAAGAGAGGTTAGACCGTGCCTTAGTTTTTGAGGCGTGGTCGAAGGTGTTTGCGGTTACGACCGTCACACACCTTACTCGATTCGGGTCCGACCATTCACCCCTTCTCATTCAGTGCCGATTGTTTAGCACCCCCCGCCGCTCTTCGTTTAGGTTCCAGAACATGTGGGTTCGCCACCACTCCTTCCACGACACTGTCAGGGATTTCTGGGTTCAGCCGACTGGGCTTTTCGGGATGCGCAATCTCGAGGCGAAGCTCGGCAGACTGCAGCGTCGGTTGAGACAGTGGAATTGGGATGTCTTTGGAAACCTTCATCAGTGCCTTGCTGCGGCTCAGAGTGCGCATGCGATGGCTGAGCGGGCCTATGACCTGGATCCCACTCCGGAGAATAGGACTGCCATGCACCGCTGCCACGCCGAGTACTAGCTCCGACTCTTTATGGAGGAGGACTTCTGGAAGCAGAAGGCGGCCGTTCGCCGGGTGGCCGAGGGCGAGCGGAATACTAGGTTCTTTCAGGGCTACGTTAGGCAGAAGCATGCTAAGTCGTACATCCATAGTATCGAGGCTGATGGGTCATCCTTGACCTAGGAGGCTCAGATTCGGGAATCGGCTGTTGCTCACTTCCAGACCCTCTTCACCTCTGACATAGGGTCCCTTGTGGCCCGACCACTTCTCTTTTCCCCACCATCCCTCCTTCGGTCGATCTCATTGGCCTCTGTGAGCTCCCGAGTAGGGAGGAGATTAGGGATGCTGTATTCGGGATTGATCCCAACAGCGTTTCTGGCCCGGATGGTTTCTCCTCCCTCTTCTATCAGGTCTGCTGGGATCTTGTCGAGACTGATGTCGAGGAGGCGATGTTGGATTTCTTCTCAGGCCACCGAATGCCGAATTCCTTCACGTCTACCTCTATCGTCTTGATCACCAAAAGACCCAACCCGAGCTCTTGGTCCGATTACAGGCCCATCAGCCTGTGTAATGTGACCAACAAGCTCATTTCGAAGATCCTTAACGGCCGTCTTTCCCCTTTTCTCCCCTCCCTCATCTCTCCGAACCAGAGTGGATTCGTCAAGGGTCGGGTCATCAGTGATAACATCCTTTTGGCCCAGGAGATGATCCACGACATCTCCCATGCAGACAAGCGGGCTCTGAATATCGCGCTGAAGCTAGATATGGCTAAGGCGTATGATAGGGTAGAGTGGCCGTTTCTTAGGGAGGCCCTGGCTATGATGGGATTCCCTGACCGTTGGATCAGTTTTGTCGAGGCGTGCGTGGAGCACTGCACGTTCTCGGTCCTGGTCAATGGCAGCCCCACCGATTTCTTTCCCTCATCTAGAGGCCTTAGACAGGGCGACCCCCTGTCCCCCTCCCTTTTCGTCCTTGCGACGGAGTACCTCTCTCGCTGCCTTGACGGTTTTATCCACGACTTTCCTAATATGACGTATAGCACCCGTGTCTATGGTCCTTCCATCTCTCACCTCTCTTACGCGGATGATATCATCATCTTCACCCGGGCGGATGGTGATGGACTGGTCGAGCTCATGCGCCTTTTGGAGCACTATGGCTCGGTTACCGGTCAGCTGGTCAGTGTGCAGAAGAGCACATTCACCCTCTCCTCCTCCAGCATGACCAGGTGGGCTCAGCGAGTCCACGACATTACTGGCTTTGCGCGTGGCGACCTCCGATTACCTACCTTGGCGTCCCTTTATATAAGGGCAACCTCACGAGAGCGCTCTTTACGGGCGTCAGGCAGAGGATGATCGACAGGATCTCTGGTTGGTCGCATAGACATCTTTCTTTCGGTGGTCGGCTTGCGCTGATCAAGAGCACTCTTAGCTCTCTTTCGATTCACTTGCTTATGGTCCTCGACCCCCTAGGTCTACTCTTGACGAGATAGACCAGATTATGGCTCGTTATTTTTGGGGTTACGAGGACGGTTCTGGGAGGGGGAGACGTACCCACTGGGTGAGTTGAGACTCCATCTGTCGCCCCCTCCCCGAGGGTGGTCTTGGCATCCGCCGCCTCAAGGACATTGTAACAGCTTTCTCATACAAGCTGTGTGGCGCTTCAGGGAAGGAAAGTCGCTTTGGGCTTAGTACCTTCGCGGCAAGTACTGCCCTAGACGTGCCAACCACCCTTGTCGGGTGACGACTGTTGATCATGATAGTAGGCAGTGGCTGCGCCTCACTAGGGTTGGTAGGCGTGCCCATGATCACATCTTCTGGGTTCTGGGCGAGGGCGATGTTAGTTTCTGGAATGAGTGGTGGGTAGGTGATAGGCCTTTGTCTAGTGATAGGCAGGTGTCGCATTCCCCCTACCTGCTTGTGAGCGACTTCTGGATGGACGGGTCGTGGGATAGGGGGAAGCTTGATAGAGAGTTGGGGTCTGGTGCGGGTTTTAGCGGGCATTTATTAGATCAGATCCAGCAGATCCCTATCTCGGGGGACTGTTCAGATAGCATGGTGGAGACTTACATCATCGGGTGTGTTTTCTACTACCTCGTCTTGGGAGCAGATCAGGCTGAGGGATCGGCCTAATCTCCTCTTCGGGGCCATCTGGAGTGACCTCTTCACCCCTACTATTTCGGTGTTCCTTTGGCGCCTCCTCTTGCGCCGGATACCCGTCGATACTGTGCTACATGCGAGAGGGATCTCCTTCCCCTCTCGGTGTGTGTGTTGTTCAGAGACTGGACGCCATGAGACCGAGACCTTTACCCATCTTTTTCTAGAGAATGAGATCGATCGTGAGGAGAGTGTGGGAGCATTTTTCCACTTGGACCTATATATCCCTACCCTCCACATACAATTTTTTTGAGCTCCTGAGTTTTTTCTCACAGAGCACACACTTTAGACACGTGGGCTTCCTCATTCCTTGTCTGATCATTTGGTTCACCTGGACAGAGAGGAATAGTGCGAAGCATAGGGATATTACTTTTATGTTTTCCCACATTGTTTTGCAGGTAGAGAGACACATTTCACTCCTCATCGCATTGGGCAGGCTCACGGCCCGAGACTGGACAGGCTGCACGCCACCACATCGCTACATGGTGGCCCCACCACCGCTTGTTCGGCACCCTCGGCCCAGAGCGGTTGTTTGGCTTCGACCTGACGCTCCATGGGTCAAGCTGAACACTGATGGCTCCTTTGATCGCGACACGGGAGTTGCCGGAGGAGGAGGCTTGATCCGGGACCATAGCGGCGCCCTCATCACCGCCTTCTACGTGTCCCTTCAGGCCTCCTCGAGCTATGATGCAGAGATTCAGGCATTACAGATTAGCCTTCAGATTGCTGTCCACCTCTCTAGCCACATTTGGATCGAGCTAGACGCTGCGGCTGTAGCCACCATTTTGACCTCGGGCCACTAGGGCTCGTGGCAAATTCAGCACCCACTTCATTTTTTAGCTTCAAGATTTCCCTGTTCCGCTCAGCAAGTAGTTTTTGAGTTGAGAACAGTTCAGACCTCAAGCATTCAATGGTCTGAGTCTTCTCCAACCCATCTTGCATAGAAAGTTTGATTCAAGAATGGAAGTTCTAGCTTTGCGGTATCCAGTTCATTATCTTTTTGATGAGGGAAATAGGAGGTGGCCTGTTTAGTCAGAAGTTTATTTGCCTTTGTCAGCTTTTGAACCTCACTTTGAAGTTTCTTCATAGCTTCAGATGCTTGTGCACATTTCTCCATAGCCAAAAAATGAACCGGATCAATACACATGTTCCGATCAGCTTTATCCTCAGAAGTTTCAGATTTTTCCATGCTTTCTTCAAACCTTGTTGTGGCAAGCGAGGTGGTGAGACACATGAACTTCCTTACTAAGTAGTGAATTGTCATATTGCTCGTGTGTGATGAAGTTTCTTCTGTGCCCTCGTCATTTGAATCTTCCCACGTTGACTTCAGTGACTTGCTCTTCTTTTTAAGATTAGCACACTCGCATTAAAAATGACCAAACCCTCGACGTTCTCGGCATTGGTCCTACTCGATTCGTTACAAGTCCAGTTTTGGGGATGGTGTATTATTCTTCTTGTCTTTAAATGTGTTCTTGCTGGGATTATTGAACTTCATGCCAGCAAATTTATTCTTATATAGCTTCTGACTCATTTTGCCGTAATTTCTCGCAATTAATGCGAGAGCTTCTTTCAACTCACTGTCATCGACCATTGAACCTTCATCATCGTCTCTATCTTCTTTCTCAACATTACCGTTGGTTTGAGAGCAAGTCCCCTGTTCTTGACTTTGTCGTAGTTGTTGTTGATTTCGAACGTCTTGAGATCACCAAGAAGCTCATCAACATTTAGAGGCACAATTTTTCAAGGATTTCTTCTCCAAGCATCCCACTTTGATTCACCAGATCACAAAATCTGGCATAATACATATCAATCGTTTCTTCATCTGTCATTCTTATTTCATCAAATTCGAGCGTTACACGTTGAAGTTTGGATGCTTTGACTGCAGTTGAACCTTCAAACTGTCGTTGCAAAATCTGCCAAGCATCTTTAGTTGTCTTGCATTGAACTATCATCTTGTGAGTCTGATCCACTGCCATCATGATCGCATACAGGGCTCGATAGTTCGCTTCTTCTTGAAGTTTTTCAGCGTCAGTCCAGATGTCTTTTGGTTTAAGCACAGTACCCGATGAAGGCCCTTTCCTTTGATCTGGAGCTTCTGGCATGACTAGATGTTCCCAGCCATTTTCGACACTCTCCCAAGCACCTTTCCAAGAGATCTCAGAAGGATCGTCATTATAGATTTCCAGTAGGAGTAGTTTGAACCATCCAATTGCGGAGGCCTAGACATCGATCCACTATCTTGATTCATGATTGCCCAATCCACACGTCCTCAGACCTTTCGTAAGGTGTACGAAAACCCGCTTTGGTGCCATTGAAAGTTAATATCGATATACATGATTACAGGAATTACATCAAATTAAAGAAACAGAACTAAAGAAGATTGAACCAAAATTGCGGAAGCAGTAATTCTGAGAATTGAACCTTCAGGAGAGCGTCCGATTCTCCCTTCGGATTTCTTTCATTTATGTAGATATTCCAAACATTATTCAAGGGTTTACAATGTAGACTCCCTGTACACTCTACTTGAACAATAATCCATACCACTACTTATCCGACCACAAATACCTTGTGGTTTTCTCGTTTGAGTCCCTCAACAATAATAGAATGAACCCCCGATCATTCTGTAACTATTTCGATCAAGACTTATTATTCAAATAACAATTAAAGCATCATATGACTCGAACCTCTCAAAAATATTCAGAACTCCAAAAAACAATTCTCTTCAGGCACATCATTCTCATTTTATAGAGGCTCACATATGGTAAGTTCTAACCAAGTCTTCGTTGCCAAGCCACGTCCCATATGGAAATTCCTTGATTGATTCTCCCGGTTCTTCTTTTGGAAAGTCCAAATCAGCGGTTGTATCTTTTTCGTAAGGAAAGTGCATCTGATTGTCCTGCATAAATAACACATGAATTAGTCAATTTTAATTGACCAATATCTAAGTAATTATCTAAGTAAACTTCCCTTAATTTTTCCCAAGTAGTCTGAACATGGGGACAGATGAAGGTTCGTCGATTTGCTGCCAATCTTCAATTCTTACACTAAGTCATTCCTTAAAATCCAAGAGTTCCAAATTCCACGAACTACAAGTCGATAATGTTCGACTAACTATGAATCATCGTGATTAATTCTAAAGGTCAAGATAATGTATTTCTAAACTTATCTTGATTAAATATAGGTTTCTGACGAGCCGAGCTCTCAACCTACTCCACTGATTGAGCAACCTCTTACCTTATTGACAAGGTGGGTTATTCTAACTTTCAATGCCATAATTCCTTTTGATTGCTAGATGGTATGGTCTATGTATGCGTGTCAACTATGTAACTTTCGATGTGTGCTGTTATAGACCTTCGAAACAGTTATCCCCGTCGTTGTGTGTTGTTATAGACCTTCGACGGTTCCTAATGATAGGTATTCTCCCTTAGCCTAATGATAGGCCATGTCGTTGTGTGTTGTTATAGACTTTCGGCATATACTCCCATTGTTGAGTGTTGTTATAGACCTTCAATGTCTTTTATAGGTGTGCACATGAGTATTATATGATTAGGAGATGAGATATTATGATTGATTCATGTTCATGCTGCAACCATACCTATCTTTCATTATAATTGATTTATGTGCATAGTTGTGAGCAAGTGGTGTCGTCACTCCCATGTCCCCCCTCCCCCCATTTCAGGTTGAGCAGGTGGCTGGCATGGTGATAGGAGACTAGTGGATGGTCATTGCATGATATTGACCTAATTTATTGCTTCTGTTTTTATGATGAACTCGTTCTGGTAGTTTTCAAACATGATGATGTTTTGAACTCATGAAATTGTTGAACCTAATGAGTATGGTTTATTATGATGATATGGAACCTGATGAATTGGTTTAATTTTGATGATGATTATGTTAAGATGATATATCTATGATGATGATTATTTTATGATGAAAATAATTATAATGATTTGGATAATGAGATCCTATCTGCTAAATTGGGTAATGAATTCTCGTGTGCTCTAATTTGACTTGAGCTTATGATGATGATGTATATGATAATGAATGAGTAACGCTAATAAATGTTTTAAATCGAAAAATGAATTTCGAAAAATTTAACCTTGATTTTGGAAAAGTCCGAAATTTTCCTTAAAAATCAACGGGGCATTACAGTGTGGTATCAGAGCAGGTCTACGTTTCTGTAGACTGCTTTTGTGTGAATTATGCATTTATGAACTTTTTAAATGACCACTCGTCTTCGTCATGCCGCACCAATTCAAGGTATGTATTTATGTAGTGAGAATGATATTGCTTATGATATGCTTATTGTCTTTCCTTACTAATTGGGTCTTAGGAATTTACCCTTCGTGTATATGGGCTTGAACTCTAGGGGTATAGAGTTAAGTTCTGACTTTAGAAGTTCTTTGTTGTGAGTTCTGGTATGGTGTTATTGAGTTAAGTTCTGTTTATAGCAGTTCTATCGCTATAAGTTTCTGTTTAGTGCCTTTGAGTGAGGATCATTCGCAAGACATCTTGAAAAAGAACGCTTAACAGAAGGGGGCTGACAAACGAAGAAGTCCCTAGTGTATGGGATTATTCGGAAGTCTCTAATATTAGGACCACCAGATGCGTGTTAGAACCCAATCAATGAGAACTGGGAGTGGATTCTAGGTTCCGTGTCCACGTTGTTGTTCGACCCCAAGAAGTGGTGGAGAAATCTGAGTCGAAACACAGTTGCGACACTCGAGAGTGGCTAAGCCTCGAGGAAGACGATAGTTGTCTTTTCTTTTGTGAAGATTCTCGAATGAAGGAATTCGATAATGTTCTTAGGGAGGATAGGCCGATCAGACACCGAGCGAATATCCAATGCCATGACCGCGAGGCGACATTTTATCTTGAAGGAGACGACAAAAATTATCTTCCGTGTATCAAGTCGAGAGTGATGCCCACGTCCTGAGGATTATCAAGGATCTTTTAAGGAGGGTAGTCGAGCCTGGTGCAAGCACATCGTGAGGTGTAGAGCCGTCTTTGTTCTTGAATTTTGTTCATCGTAGTCTTTGAAAACTCTTGTTCTTTTTATTCCTTTCGGAGTTTCGAGAGTAATCTTTTGTTTTTCTTGGACTTTTGCAATCCTTTGAAAACTTTTGTTTTTGTTTTCTATTCGTTTGGAGTTTCGAGTTCAAGTTTTGCAACCTTGTGTATTAAATAAGATGAATACTTTCAGTTTTTCGCTTGTCTTATATCATTCTTTCGGTTGTGGTTATGCCATTCGGACTGGGTATTCAATTCATATACAGATCGGTTTGTCGTTGTCTTTATCGATGACGTCCTGATCTATTTTCGAGACACGATCGAAATGAATCAACCGACTGGCGACGAAGGGCGATCAACCGCTACCAAGGAGTTAAGACTAGTTCGACCAACAAAAGTAACTGGGGAATTCTCGAAGATTGATTCGAGACCTAGCTACCACCAATGGAAGATAAAAGAAGGTCTGACAGATTAAAGGAGGTTTTGCAATGAGATTCCAAAAGCGTGAAATTCCTAGCAATCTAAGAATTGAGCTTGTTTAGGACTGCCAGCACGATTAGCTACTTGAGAAAGAGCTGACGTGATGGCCGACGCTGTTAGTCGGAAGAGTCAAGCGAGCTAACCATTTTATTGTTTGGCAATGACTGATGGGTTGGAATTATCCTAGCTAGGGGAGTCGATATTCAAACTCTTTGGGAATTTATCCCTATTTCAATCGTTAGATATTCACTTGAGATTATATTGATGGGAAAAGGTGGTGGACTTGGTACTCGGTTTTGTGCTAGTATGGAATGTAAAGAATTCTCTTAAATGTTTTGCTTCAGTTTTATCTCTCAGAACCTCACTTGAAGGGAAATGGTACCTTGATAGTGGGTGTTCGAGGCATATGACTGGTGAACTTGCGTACTTGTCGAATGTTAACACTGGTTCAAATGGGGAAGTTACGTTTGGCAATGGCGTGAGCAATAAAGTTATTGGAACTGGTTGTTTGAACTTGAGTGGTTTGCCTAGATTAGATGATGTGTTACTTGTGAATGATTTGAAGGCTAATCTCTTAAGTGTGAGCCAACTATATGACCAAGTTCTGAGTGTCAGTTTTTTTCGTGATAAATGTTTTGTGAAGAATAATGAAGGTACATGTGTGATTACTGGTTCTCGATCAACTGACAATTGCTATTTTGTTGACTTTAGTGAAAAATGTTTTCAAGCAATTACCAGTGAATCTGAGAACTAGCATCAATGCTTGGGTCATACTGGATACTCTTTTTAACACGATAGGAAATCTCATTAAGCAAAGAACAAAGTTCCAATAATAACAGACATAGGTTCTAATCCGACGGCTAAGCCAGGGGTCATATTGGATACTCTCACTTGGTCAATATTTCAAATACAGGTGTGGTTCGTGGAGTCCCAAAGATTTTCATGAAGGAACTTCCCATTTGCGAACCGTGACAACTGGGAAAACAGTCATGTGCATCACACAAAAGCTTGAAACACATTGCATCAAAGCAAATCCTGGAACTACTTCACATGGATTTGATGGGACCCATACAGGTTGAGAGCTATCAAGGTAAAAAGTATATTTTTGTATGCGTGGATGACTTCTCTCGATATACTTGGGTTGATTTTTTGCGTCAGAAATCTGATACCTTCATTGCCTTTAAAACCCTCTATCTGAAACTAGAAAATGAAAAGGGATTTCCTATAACTAGCATTAAGAGTGATCATGGTCGTGAATTTGAGAATAAAGAATTTTTGAATTTTTGTAATTCTCACGGTATTTTTCATGAGCTTTTTGATGGAGTTGTCGAGAGAAAGAATCATACCCTTCAAGAAATGGCGAGGGTGATGCTGAATTCCAAGAAAATCTCTCATAGATGGTGGGCAGAGGCAATTAACACGGCGTTTATCTTGTGTAAAGAGTGTACCTTCGTCGAAGTATGGGTCTAACGTCTTATGAACTTTAGAAAGGTAAGAGTCCCAACCTTAGTCATTTATATTTATTTGGGTGTAAGAGCTTTATCTATAATGATCGTGAACAACTTGGGGAAATTTGATGCTAAGTGTGATGTAGGTTTCTTTCTTGGATATAATAACAGTCGAGCGTATCGTGTATACAACACAAGTACCTCCATATCATGGAATCCATGAATGTAACTTTTGATGAGAAAACTCCCAATGTTGATTCAACTGTTCAATTAACTTGGTTGATAATGTTGTGAGTGCGCAGGATACTCGAGTAGAGAATGATGTTAGTGTTAAAGAATGTGAGAATGAAGCAGGTTCTTGTGCAACCGTAGGTTAACTTGAAGTTCAGATGGAATACAATGTTCCAACTACATCTGAGGATCAAGCCGAACCAAAAAGGGATCCACCCTTGCAGATTCAGAAAGCTCATCCCTCTGAACTGGTTATTGGTGATTTTAATGAGAGGGTAACAAGAAACTAAAAAAAACTCAGTTAAGGAACTCATGGGAATCTCTCACTTTGCATGCTACACCTCCTTGATTGAACCCAAGAACGCAAAAGAAGCACTGACGGATGAATGTTGGTGTAGTGCCCCGTTTATTTATGAATTATTTGGAATTATTTATTATTATTATTGATATTATTTATTGTTATTAATATTATTATTATGTATATGTAAATATTTTCGGTTTATTTTCGAGCCCGAGAACCCAGAATCGAGCCTTATTATTTTCAGCCCAAAAGAACTATTTACTCCGGCCTTTTTGTCCAAGTATTATCGGCCCGTTAAAGCCCTTATTTTCTCGACTCGGTCCGCGTGCCAGTTAAGCCACGCGACCCGCCCAACTGGTTGCGCCCCGACCCGGATTTTCCTATGCCAAGTGCGTGTGTGTGAGTCTTGAATGAGAAGAAAGAAAAATAAACCCTAGTCTATTTATTTTACCTCCTCGCGCTCGATCAGATTATTCACCGCAGCTTCTCCAATCTCTCGCATATCTCTCTCCCTTAAACACGCCCCAGCTCTCGCCTTTTCCTTCTACTCTCGTTATTCTCGTTGCCTTAATCACAACAGAAAAGAGAATCAAAATCTCTCGATAATCCCTCGCCATCGTCGCCCTTTCTCTCGCGCAAGGAAAAACCATCATTTTCTTCGCGCTTGATTTTCCAGTCCGCGGCCAACATCCCGGCGAGACCACCCTTGCAACCCCTCCTTCGCCACGATCTGCAAGCCTCCGCGTAAGTCGCCGCCGCGACCAGTCCACCTCCAGCGACTCCCTTCTCAGCGAACGATGAGCACACAACCACCGACTCCCCTCCGATAATCTCCTTGCGAATCTGCTCCTCCACAAATCTCTGTTCGCGCGCAGCAACCTCTGGCGCCGCTAGCTGCAACTCCGGTGAGTTCATCCTCCACAAGTTCTCCCTCCGTCGAGAATCATCACGCGGCCACCGTTTGCTGCTCCTCGCCGTGACCTAGCCGCGACTCCTTCAGCAGGTCCCCGTCGAGCCCTCAGCCACCTGCTCCTTCGCAAGTCGAGCATAGCCGCCGAGCGTCGCCGCTTGCCGCCGCGTATTTGCCGTTCGCTTACCTCCGTCCTGTTTTCGTTCGATTCTCGAGAACAGTACTGAGGCTTTAACTTTAGCCCTTTCGATATATATGTCGTGTGTTTATGTGTTGCCATGCTATATTTCATTTTTGATAGAAGAATGACAATACGAAACCTTGTTGTGAATAAATTATGAATTGATCTCGTCGATTTTGAGAAATCGAACGAGATCTCGTAAGTTCGTGTTTAGTTGATGTGGGAATTGGAACAAAATGAACCCTTGGCCTTGTGGTGAAGGCCTCGGGCATTATCGGTTTCTGTCGAGTCATTTATGTAGTGTCGAACTCGTAGAATTGCTGAATTCGTATTAAATTCATGATAAATTCCACACTAATCCGATTGATGTGAAATTTTATGTGCTATGTCCTCTGGTGAATATGTATTTCGTGTAAAATTTTTAGAATATATTTCCACCTGTAGCTATTTTACATAATTAATGTGATTTCTACGCAGAATCGTGTGTATTGCTTAATAAATTATGTTGTGCTCCAAAATTGATGAAATTTGAGTATGTTTTCTTCCTGTCTGATTCAGATGTTGTGTAAAATTTTCAGAAGTTTTGACTCAGTCTGCTTAGGTAAATAATTTATTGTGTGATTCTGTTGAAAATTGTTTTAATTATGATAATCTGATCTGTTGTTGACAAATTCTGACTTTTGGTTGACGTAATTATTTCGTGACGTTTTTCAAGCTGTAAAAAGGATCAAAAGTTTTGAAGTTCATGTAGGTTGAGTTTTGATGAAAATTAGAAAGCTGCAGATTCTTGTTAGGATTTTTAAAATTCGCATGTTAAAATGTTTAAGGCTGAAATTTTTATATGTTGATATGCATATGATGAGGTTTGTTGTGTAAATTTCACAGGTTAAATCGTTCATTAAGTCGGGTTTTAAATTTGTGCTCGTTTTTGCTGAAAACTTATTCGAATTTTATAAAATCATGTGTCTTGAGTTAAGGGCTGAAATTTGATGGTTTAGTTAAGTCTAGTGAGGTGGATTTTTGGTGAAAGTTTCGGAGCCTAACTCATTGAATAGACCGAACAACCTGATTATGTGATTTACTGGCTTTTCTTTAAAAAATGTAGTTTTGAATTAAACTATAAACCAACTTGCATGCTATATTTTGTTTGTTTAGACTTGGTAAATCTTTGAAAGAGATTATGTAAACTCCCATGCGTGTTTGGTTGAGTCTAAGAACCGAGTTTAAGTGTTCCAATGTCCACAGAACTTCACGAACAACTTAGTCGAATCAAGTTCGACTAAGTATGATTTGTGTTTTCCTTCTAAAGTCAAGATAGATGTTGATTGTAGCATCTTGACTTAATGTAGGTAATTGAGGAGTCCAGCCTCGACCTACGTCCATTGCATGTTGAGTTAATTCAATCTGAAAATCCAGGTGTGTTAATTATTCTAAAACATCTATGCATATGTGTTTTATATATGTTAAATCGGTATGATCTATGTATGCATGTGAGCATGTAGCCTATCGATGTGAGCTTGATGGCCATCGGTACGGTTGTCCCCGTCGATGTAATACGGTTACCCTTACGGGGTAAATCTCCTTAAGTCCTTTAGATAAGGTCGTGTCCTTACGTGGCACGCACTCCCATGTCTTTACGTGGCACAGTTGAGCGTAGATGTGCACATGAATGAGTCTTTCATGAGACAAGAGTCATTGATGTGACTAGAGATGAGACATGATTTACTATTGTTTATGTTCATGCTGCGACTATACCATCTTAACATATTTTGAGTTGTTCATATGCATAGTGTGAGTACACTATTTTCCAACTGTACTCACTCCAACCTGCTCTTCACGGATGCAGGTTAAGTAGTTGGCGGGTGATGAGGAAAGGCGAGTGGGTGGTCTTGCTTTTATGATTATTAATTATTTCTGCATTTATGAACTGATGTTGGTTATTGGAGCTTGTTTAAATTGGTTTGACTTGATAAGTATTGGTCAGGTTTGAACCTTGAATTATGTTTTGATTTCATGGTTGGGAGCTTAAGGAATGCTAGTTAAATTTCATTAACTGTTCTTGATGAATAAGTAGCGCCCACTGAGTTTTAAATTTAATTTGAGATTTGCGAAAAATTAGCTCTGGTTTTTATAAATAAATTCGATAAATCTTTTAAAATAAAGTGGGGCGTTACAGTTTGGTATCAGAGCCCGCCTGCATTTCTGTAGACTGGTTTTTATGTGATTATGTGATTAGACCTTATGTTATGACCACTCGTCTTCGTCACGCCGCACTGCTTAAAGGTATGAAACTGCTTGTAATGTGAGATTTGTATTTTTACATAAGTAGCAATGAAACTGCTTATGATATGACTTATTGATATTTGGAGCTTAGGATCTATCCACCTTTGATCAATGTTGAACTCTAGTGATATAGAGTTAAGTTCGGACTCTATAGGTTCCTCGTTGAGAGTTTCAGTATGTTGTTATTGAGATAAGTTATGCCCATAGCAGTTTCCCTTGCTATATAATTCTATTCAATGTCTCCAAGTGAGGACCCAATCAATAAGAACCGAGAATGTATTCGCTCTCTTCGGACCTTTGCCAGGTTTCGAAAAGTATGGGATGAGTCGATGTTTTACAGGTTGCCAGTATTATGGATGTTTATGTCCTCTGTTCAACCTCTGGTATTGTATGTTTGTTTTCTCTTGTGTCTTAGCAAGATTGAATTCATGTTAGCTCGAAGCATGATGTTAAATGTTGTGTTGGGTATGACATGCGAAATTTCTACCTCTGTTGTGCTACTACTATGACCCTGAAGTACTCATTTTATATAGTTATGTTCTTCACATAAAATGTATTTTATCCTATTTCCATTAAGTGAGATTTTGAATTTCGTAAATCCGAGTTATATCGAGTGAGTTATGGTTTTTACAAAATTGTCGCGCGAGCAGTTTAATGAATCCCAGTAGCATGTGTGTATTTATTGTTTGACCTGTTTGTTGCATCTTAACGTGCTCAAATGAAAATATGATCTTCATGAAAGTTGTAAGTTTATGTCTAATCTTTCTAATGAGGTATTCTTTCGAGCCCGGACTGAATTTGTATTGTTGCTCATTATTATCAAATCAAAATACGTTGCAATTCAAGTGAAATCATAAGTTTTTACTGTCCTATCGTTTTTAATAAGACCGAGTTGGACCTCGGACAACGTGTTTTCAATATATCGAATGTTTAAGTCTTAACGTATTGATATCGAGGCTTGCTTAACGTGTAATTTACATGATTTCGAGGCTATGTTGTTGTGCAAATATTTTGAGTTGATAAAGGCATAAAAACCCAAATTTCAAGCCTCATTTGTGCTTTGTTTTATCGACCAAGAAGCTGTTTCATGGACAAGTGTTCTTCTTGAGTTTTGTAGCGCTTTGAGTTAGGTTTCAGTGAGTTTTGGAATCTTGTGATTTGGAACTAGAATGGATTTATATGAATTTTCAAAGTTAGAAGAGCATGCAGTTTTTATAAACTCGGACAGAAACTTTGATCTTAGTTCATGGCTGTTTTTTATGATCTTAACGTGCCTGCATGAAAATATATTCTTCATGATAAATGTAGTATATGTTGTTAGCTGCCTGTAGAAATTGGAAGCATGCAATTTGGAGTTCCAGTTGATTTTATATGATTTTTATAAATGGGATGTACACCCAGTGTTTATGAAACCTGGATTGTGTTTAAGTGTTGAATGTGTGCTCTGTTTTGATGACCCAAACGTGTTCGTATGAACGAGTTCTCTTCATAATAATTGTATATTTCCATGTGTAGATTCTGTAGGTTTTGAGTTTGTATGAATTGGAGTTGTGTTGCTTGCGTTGTTAATATTTTACTAAGGTGTTGTATATTCGAAAAGTTGTTCTCTGGCTGTGTTTATGAATTGAATGTTTTATATTTAAACTCGTTGATAATGTCCTTATTTGCTAATAGGGTCTTCATGAAGGTGGTAGGGAATTGAGTTATCTACCTTAGGGTTTTTGAATTTCAGTAATATCATATCTGTAGCTTCGGTTATTTTGCATACAATGAGGACCTGTCAAGCTGAATGTCTTCATTTATCTACTGCACCTATGTTTTGTATGTTTTCTGTATTATGTGCATTTAAATGACATTATCTGCATGAGTGTTCTTCATTAAAGTGATAGAGGTACGAGTTAGGGATATTTTACAAGTGGTTTCATCATGATATGATTTGTTGACTGAAAGCTACATGCATTTTAAATTCATCACGCATGCTGAAAATTGGTGCAAGTTCATGTTTAGGTTTCCAAATTGAGTTGTGAATTTCAAAAAATTCTCTTTTCATCAATTTTCATGTATATGTGCCCTATGTGACTTAATCTGATTAGTATTATAATGTTAGATGGAAACACTTGTGAGAGAAGCTTTACGCTGGACCTCGAAGTGTGGAAGCTATAGGTTGTGTATGTGGATGAACTCGTTTAGGACCGCCGGAACGATTATCTACCTGAGTAAAAGCTGTCGTGATGGCCGACATTGTTAGTCGGAAGGGTCAAGTGAGCTAACCATTCTAATGTTTGGCGATGACCGCCGATGTTAGGATTTTTCTGGGTAGTGAAGTCAATGGTTGATTCCTATTGGAAATTGTAGCTTAACAGTATTTCTTAAACTGTTGTAGTTTGGGAAGTCTTGTAAGGAAACCTTTTCCTATCTGAGTATCTAGGAATCTATGGACCCGGAAATTGAAATTTCTGGTATGTACCTTGAACTGAACGCCGAACCTGGATGGGTGTAGCCACGCGAGGTGGTGGCCGAGCCCACACGCCCGTGCTGAGAGACGTGAGGCCAACTGCAGTGGCCGACTGTTGACTCGCACGAGAGCTGCCGTCGCCATCACCGAATGCAGGAACTCCCCAGACAGTGTGTACGGCCAAACCTTTACCTTGAAGCTGGTCTCCGAACAGGTGCACGCACGCGTCCCAGCGCCCCGCTTAGGCAGCGCCAGTGTGTGTGTCATCTCTCAGGTGGTAGTGCATTAAACTCCAAACCGACTATGTCCTTTTCGGTCGATAAACCAGTATTCTTCGTCATGCATGTTGACCTTTGAAACTTTACCTCTCGAACTTTAAACCAAGGGCTTCAAGTTGTATGAAGTCCCTAACCAACGACTCTCAATATGTGAGGCTTGTCGATTAGTTTTCCTTTGTCTTATGCGAGATTCTCTCGAGATGGCGAGATATAGGTCCCGCATCGTTTTTGGGCAGTGTCTCCAGTCTGGAGTGGAGACTATGTATACTTCGTAGGGATCGAGACCTACGAAGAGTGAGAGGGTATTGGTGTTAGATCGTTAGTATGGTAATATTGTGCATCCCTAATCGTGAGACCGATGCTGCGATAGGAGATTGTTTTGGAACATCTAGTCGATACTTCCTAAACCACATACGAGGTGTTACACATGTCAGCAAGGAAGGAGGCATTGTCAGCGGTATCAAACAGAGCCGTGTGTTCTGAAGGTACCGGTATTGAGCGTAAAGTGTTATTGTTGATCGTTAGCCCATCTGTATGGGATTTCGTGGCGGCCTGTTTAGCAGGGATGCACGGATCATGCCGAGGTAGTGATCGAGTATGGTTAGTCTGTCGGAGCATATGCTATCAAGACACGAAAGGACCGGATAAGATCTTGTGTATTGATAGATGAGTAAGGTGTGAGAAATTCCTTACCATGGGGAGATACGCTGGTAACGATGGTTATCTAGCGACAACCCTAAAGGTACCATGCGAGGTGGCTGGTACAGATAGAGGTTGACTATGCCATTGTTCTGGTTACTGCCACGCGTACTCAGTCATATTTTGATTGCTGACTAAGTCGATGATTTAGCCTGATGATTGACTCCACCACCGGAGCTAGCGAGGATGCATGACACGTTCTATACCTCATGATGGAGGAAACGTGTGCGTGATCTCGAAGTACATATGAGATGTGACGAGTTGCGTGATAGACAGAACCCTACCTGTTTGGAGGTACCGGTGACTTTTAGAAAAAGACCGGGAGGGGTACTCGTCAAAGTCCAGTGGTGGTTTTCAGGACAAGGCGACTTGGGAGGAGGGGGACCGAAATTCGGAGGAGATACCCGAATTTCATGTTGATGTTTTTCCCTCTTTTTCTCGTTGTATCGTGTTGTAGTTTGTATTTCGAATTCCGAGGACGAAATTCTTTGTAATGTGGGTAGACTGTAGCGTCCCGTTTATTTATGAATTATTTGAATTTATTTATTATTATTATTGATATTATTTATTATTATTATTATTATTATTATTATTATTATTATTATTATTATTATTATTATTTAATGAATGCCTAATTATGAACTAAATTTCTAAATGTTATTATTATTAAATAATCAATGTGTAGTATGTATATGGAAATATTTTCGGTTTATTTTAATCGCGCGATCGAACCGTAAAATCGAGCCTGAGAACCCAGAATCGAGCTTTATTATTTTCAACCCAAAAGAACTAATTACTCCGGCCTTTTTGTCTAAGTATTATCGGCCCGTTAAAGCCCTTATATTCTCGACCCGGTCCGCGTGCCAGTTAAGTCGCCCGACCCGCCCAACCGATTGCACCCCGACCCGGTTTTGCCTATGCCAAGTGCGCGTGTGTGAGTCTTGAAGGAGAAGAAACAAAAATAAACCCTAGTCTATTTATTTTATATCCTCTCGCTCGATCAAATTATTCACCGCGGCTTTCCAATCTCTTGCATATCTCTCTCCATTAAACACGCCCCAGCCCTCGCCTTTTCCTTCTCCTCTCGTTATTCCCGTCGCCATATTCGCAGCAGAAAAGAGAATCAAAATCTCTCGATAATCCCTCACCATCATCGCCCTTTCTCTAGCGCAAGGAAAAACCAACATCTTCTCCGCGCTTGATTTTCCAGTGCGTGGCCAACATCCCGGCGAGACCACCCTGCAACCCCTCCTTCGCCGCGATCTGAAATCCTCCGCGCAAGTCACCGCCGCGACCAGTCCACCATCGGCGACTCCCTCCTCAGTGAACGACGAGCACACGACCACCGACTCCCCTCCGATAATCTCCTTGCGAATCTGCTCCTCCACAAATCTCTGTTCGCGCGCAGCAACCTCTGGCGCCGCTAGCTGCAACTCCGGTGAGTTCATCCTCCACAAGTTCTCCCTCCGTCGAGAATCATCACGCGGCCACCGTTTGCTGCTCCTCGCCGTGACCTAGCCGCGACTCCTTCAGCAGGTCCCCGTCGAGCCCTCAGCCACCTGCTCCTTCGCAAGTCGAGCATAGCCGCCAAGCGCCGCCGCTTGCCGCCGCGTATTTGCCGTTTTCTTTCCTCCGTCCTATTTTTGAATGATTCCCGAGGACGGTACCGAGGCTTTAACTTTAGCCTTTCGATATATATGTCGTGTATTTATGTGTTGGCATGCTATAATTCATTGTTGATAGAAGAATGATAATATGGAACCTTGTTGTGAATAAATTATGAATTGATCTCGTCGATTTTGAGAAATCGAACAAGACCTCGTAAGTTCGTGTTTAGTTGCTGTGGGAATTGGAACAAAATGAACCCTTGGCCTTGTGGTGAAGGCCTCGGGTATTTTCGGTTTGTGTCGAGTCATTTACGTAGTGTCGAACTCCTAGAGTTGCTGAATTCGTATTAAATTCATGATAAATTATACACTGATCCGATTGATGTGAAATTTTACGTATTATGTCCTCTGATGAATATGTAGGATGTGTAAAATTTTCAGAATTTATTTCCACCTGTAGCTATTTTAAATAATTAATGTGATTTCTGGGCAGAATCGTGTTTATTGCTTAATAAATTATGTTGTGCTCCAAAAATGATGAAATTTGAGTATGTTGTCTTCCTGTCTGATTTAGATGTTGTGTAAAATTTTCAGAATTTATGATTAAGTAAATAATTTATTGTGTGATTCTGTCGAATTTTTTTTTAATTATGATAATCTGATCTGTTGCTGAAAAATTCTGATTTTTGGTTGACGTGTTTAGTTTGTGATGTGTTTCATGCTGCGAAAATATCAGAAATTTTGGAGTTCATGTTGGTTCAGTTTTGATGAAAATTCGAAAGCTGCAAATTCTTGTTAGGATTTTTAAAATTCGCATGTTAAATGTTTAAGGCTGAACTTTTTATATGTTGATATTCATGGTGAGGTTTGTTGTGTAAAAATTTCAAAGGTTAAATCTTTCATTAAGTCAGGTTTTAAATTTGTGCTCATTTTTGCTGAAAACTTGTTCGAATTTTACAAAATCATGTGTCTTGAGTTAAGGGCTGAAATTTGTTGGTTTTGTTAAGTCCAGTGAGGTGTATTTTTTGTTAAAATTTTGGAGCCTAACTCATTCAGTAGCTTGACCAAACTGATTATGTGATTTACCGGCTTTTCTTTCAAAAATGTAGTTTTGAGTTAACCTATAAACCGACTCGCATGCAATTCTTTGTTTGTTTTGACTTGGTAAATCTTTGATTGAGATTATGTGAACTCCCATGCGTGTTTGGTTGAGTCTAAGAACCGAGTCTAAGTGTTCCAATGTCCACAGGACTTCACGAACAACCTAGTCGAATCAAGTTCGACTAAGTATAATTTGTGTTTTTCGTCCAAAGTCAAGACAGATGTTGATTGTAGCATCTTGACTTAATGTAGGTAATTGAGGAGTCGAGCCTCGACCTACGTCCATTGCATGTTGAGTTAATTCAATCTAAAAATCCAAGTGAGTTAGTTATTCTTCAGCATCTATGCATATGGTTTTTATATGTTTGAAACTGGTATGATCTATGTATGCATGTGAGCATGTAGCCTATCGATGAGAGCTTGATGGCCATCGGTACAGTTGTCCCCGTCGATGTAATACGGTTACCCTTACGGGGTAAATCTCTTTAAGTCCTTTAGATAAGATCGTGTCCTTACGTGGCACGCACTCCCGTGTCCTTACGTGGCATGACTGAGCCTAGATGTGCACATGAGTGAGTCTTTGATGAGACAAGAGTCATTGATGTGACTAGAGATGAGACATGATTTACTATTGTTTATGTTCATGCTGCGACCATACCATCTTAACATATTCTGAGTTGTTCATATGCATAGTATGAGTACAATATTTTCCAACTATACTCACTCCCACCTGCTCTTCACGGATGCAGGTTAAGCAGTTGGCGGGTGACGAGGCAAGGCGAGTGGGTGGTCTTGCTTTTATGATTATTAATTTTTTCTGCATTTATTAATAATGGATTTTTCCAGATTATTTATCGTATTTTATATTTAATTCTGGTAATTTCTCGACTTTTCTCGTTTAGGCTCATTATTTATTTAATTAGATGTTTTATAATTAATATATTAAGTCGTTCAAATCTATTTATTATTTCTCGTCAATCGGATCGATCGAAAATCCTTGGTTAATCGCGTATATTTTATCTCGGTCCATTTTCGGATATTTATCTTCGGCCCATGTTGAGATAAATTCTAGCCAAATCGATTTTGGCCCATGTTGAGATAAATTCCACAATTTCCTGTGTGTAGTGGGTTGATTCATTTTCTTTCACAGCACAGAAAATTTGTAGCCCAGGAGTTTAATTTTCCTTTTTGAGAGCCCAAAATCCCTCAACCCATTTCTTTTCTTTTTTGCGGTCCATGAAGTTGCCCAGCCCAATTTATTTTATTCCTAGCTCAATTTATTTTCACCCAGCAGGAGGGCGCGCGGGTTTTCCAGCCAGCATTAGGCCCGCGCGCGGTCCGTTTCTGGCAGGAGCATCCAGCCCGCGAGCCCGCTCCTAGCCTACGCTGTCCAGCCCTATAGCAGGCCCTTGTTTCGGCCCAATGGCATGCGAGGCCAATTTTCCGCAGCAGTTGAATTCCAGCGCGGCCCAGTTTGTTCTTCTTGGCGTTTTTGTGTACCCAGAAGCCATTTTTCGTACCGATCTAAGTTTTAAAAATTATTTTCAAATGAGAAAAAATTTTGGAAAATTATTTTAAGTCCCGAGACCCATTTTCATTCTTCGGGTCTTATTTTTCAAAAAATTGAGAGTTCCAAGTCCACGAAAAATCCGATAAAATCCCTTAATCGTCGATTTTTGATTAAGTGTGAATTTTATGTCAATTCCGAGTAGTGAGATAAATTATTGATTATTATCTCACTTAAATGTAGGTGTTTAAAGAGTCGAGCCTCACCGACCTACCGATCTATTTGTGTGCTTTTTCTACCTCGTCGTCCAGGTGGGTTTATTTAAATATCTATGCAGTAAATTGTCTATATTTTGCTAGACGGTATGATCAATGTATGCGTGTGAACAATGTAGCCTGTTGATGTATGCTGTTTTGGCCGTCGACACGGTTGTTCCCGTCAGTTCAGACACGACTTGAACTATGTTTTGAAGCAAATGAGTAACGCCGAAAATGTTTGAAAATCGAAAAATGAATTTCAAAAATTTAATTATGATTTTTGGGAAAAGTCCAGAAGTTTCTTTAAAAAACAACGGGCCGTTACAGTGTGGCATCAGCGTAGGTTACGTTTCTGTAGACTGATTTATGTGATTTATGTGATTATGTGACATTATGCATGACCACTCATTTTCGTCATGTCGCGCCGCTCAAGGCATGTATTCATAAGTAACAATGAAATTACTTATGTATGATTGATGTGTTTATTGTTATGTTATTATTTGGGCCGTAGGAAATCCAACCTCCTTCGTTCAATGATGAACCTTAGAAATTGAATGTTGTACTAAATCTTCGGCTTATCTGATGTATAGATATGGCACCTCGTAGAGCAGCACGTAATAATTAACAAGCTCAACCACCCACAGATCAGCAGGCTCAGCAACCTGCACCTAACCAGGATGTTGATCACCGTCAGACCGTTATTCAATTCCAGTGGTGGAATCCACCGGATTTTACTGGAGTCAAGGGGCCTATGGGAGTGGCCGAATGGATTCACAAATTGGAGAGAGTCTTCCATCTGCTTCTTTGCACCGATGCACAGCGAGTTGACTAAACTTACCAGGGAGAGGATGAAGGAAGTAGTACTCGAGAAGTACTATCCCCAGAACTATCGGGAAAAAATAGAACGAGAGTTCTGGGATCTCCGCCAAGGAACCCAGACCGTGGAGGAATACGACCGGGACTTTACCCGCATGAGTGCTTTCGTTGTTCATCTGGTGGACACTAAGGTGAAGAAGGCCACCAAATTTCATGACAGACTTCGTCCGGATCTCTGCATGCATCTGACTAGCTAGGGGAACCTTTCTTACGGGGAGACAGTGATCGGTGCCCAGCAACTGAAGAGCTGCCAGTCTCTTCATGGCACCGTACCCTCCTACCATCATGGTCAGATGGTCACACCCGTCACTGCTTTCCAGCCTGGCTCTAGTTTGGGAATGAGGAAGGCCGGTCCCCGCCGAGACCATTGTAAGGGGAAACGCGGAGGTTTTTCCCGACGCGATGACCGTCCCGCCGCTAATCACGGGTGTGCTAACTGCGGCAAGTACCATAGTGGGGAGTGTCAAGCTGCCCAGAGGTCCTGCTTCAACTGTAAAAGTCCTGGCCACTATGCTAGTATGTGTCCAGAGCCGAGGAGGCAGCAGCAGGGACCCATCCAGTAGCAGCCACTGATCCAGTAGCAGCCACATCAGTAGCTATTCAGACAGCCACACTCGGACCAGCAGAGGGCAGGAGGACCCACGATGAGGTGGCGAACAGCTCAGGTACCATGTCTGGCATGCTTTTCATATCTAACGTGCCTATTTTTTCTTTGTATGATACCGGTGCTACCCATTGCTTTGATTCATCCCATTTCATGCAAGTGTTAGGAATTAGATCTGCCAGTAAGGCCGACTCTCTCGAGGTTAGTCTAGCCTTAGGAAAGACGATCGTTACTGACTCAATGATTCGAGGTCTATGTGTTAGTATCGACGGGAAGAACCTGGAGGCCGAAAACTATGTTATTGAAATGCGGGATTTCGATGTGATTCTCGGCTTGGACTGGCTGACCCGCTATCGAGCCGACATCCGATGCCTTAAGCGAAAGGTGACCCTTCATTCCGACGACGGCCAGCCTATAACGTTCTATGGAGCGAAGACAAGGACCATTCCACGAGTCATTTCTACTGTGAAGGCGATGCTTAGCCTGAAGAAGGGTAGCTGTCATGGCTACTTGGTGAGTGTCGTAGGAGAGGAAACGAAAAAGTCTCTGGAGAGTGTGTCCATAGTCTGCGAGTACTTAGATGTGTTATCGGAATTACTGCTTGAGGGACCGCCGGACAGACAGTTGAGTTCACCATTGACCTGGTTCCTGGAGCCGCCAGTTTAGAAGGCACCATATTGGATGGCGCCGAAGGAGCTGCAAGAGCTCAAGTCCCAGATCCAGGAGCTACTTAATCTCGATTTCATTCGACTAAGTGTTTCTCCGTGGGGAGCGTCTGTTCTATTTGTGAGGAAGAAGGATGGGTCGATGCGATGTGCATTGACTATCGTGATCTGAATAACCTTAAAGTCAATAACAAATATCCACTTCCCCTTATCGAGTACCTTTTCAATCAGCTGAGGGGAGCCAGCGTGTTCTCGAAGATTGACTTGAGATCTGGTTACCATCAGTTAAAGATAAGAGAGTCCGATATTTCTAAGACCGCGTTTTGGACTAGACAGACACTATGAATTTGTGGTAATGACTTTCGGGTTGAGCAATGCACCGACGGTATTCATGGACCTTATGAATTAGGTCTTCCATCCGTACCTAGACCAGTTCGTCATTGTGTTCATCGATGACATTCTGGTGTACTCCCGGGACATGGAACAGCACAAGGAGCATCTGAGGATTGTTCTGATGACCCTTCGCCACGAGAAACTGTATGCAAAGTTCTCAAAGTGCGAGCTCTGGCTCGACCATGTGGCCTTCCTTGGCCATATCATGATGGCTAGAGGCATTGAGGTGGACCCCGAAAAGATAGAAGCTGTGAGCAAATGGGAGACTCCTAAGAATGCGATTGACATCCGTAGTTTCTTGGGGTTAGCAGGATCGACACTTCATTGAAGGCTTCTCGAAGGTATCCCAACCACTAACCAATTTGGCGAAGAAAGCATCGAGGTTTGTGTGGATCCCCAAGTGCGAGGCCAGTTTCTAGGAGTTGAAGAGGAGGCTGACTACCGCACCCATGTTGGCCATTCCCAACCCGACTTTGGAGTTCACGATCTATAGTGACGCTTCGAAGATGGGTTTAGGCTGTGTGTTGATGCCGAAAGCGAAGGTAGTGGCTTATGCTTCGAGGTAGCTGAAGCCTCACGAGCAGAATTATCCCACACATGATCTGGAGTTAGCCACAGTGGTCCATGCCTTGAAGATCTGATGGCATTACCTTTACGGAGGAAAGTGCGAGATTTTCACCGACCACAAGAGCTTGAAGTATATATTTACTCAGAAGGAGCTTAATATGTGGCAGAGTATATGGCTAGAACTTGTCAAGGACTATGACTCTACGATTGGATACCATCCTGGGAAAGCTAACATGGTCGCTGACTCCTTTAGTCGAAAAAGTCATGGCGAGTTGACCTGCTTGTTCTCGAGGCAGGAGGTATTAGTTCGGGAGTTCGAGCGGCTACAGCTAGAGACAGTGGAGTCGACTTCGATACCCAGTGGTGTTTTGGCGGCCTTGGTTGTGGGACCGACTCTACATGAGAGAATAGTCACCGAGCAATTGGATGATCATTTCTTGCGCTGGATGAGAGAGTTGATGGAGGCCGACAGAGTCGGGGGATTCACAGTAGCATCTGATGGAGCATTGGTCTATGAAGGTAGACTATGTGTTCCGAAGGTATGGGAGCTTTGATGTGAGATTCTTCATGAGGCACACAATGTGCCATATACCGTGCATCCTTGGAGTACAAAGATGTACCAGGATCTGAAAGGGTCCTTGAGTTTGGCCGAGTTGGCCTATAACAACAATTAGCAGGCTTCGATCAAGATGGCGCCATACGAGGTTTTGTACGAGTGAAAAGTCAGGACCCTTTTATAATAGGATGAGGTTGTCGAGCGAAGACTTATGGGTCCGGATATCATCTCGAAGATGGCGGTGCAGGTTGAGTTGAATAGGAAGAGGATTAAGGTTGCCCAAGATCGGCAAAAGAAAAAGGAGAGAGATGCAGTTTGAGGCAAGAGATCATGTCTTCCTGAAGGTCACACCGATTAAGGGTGTGGTTCGCTTCGGGAAGAGGGGAAAACTCCAGCCTTGTTATATCGGGCCGTTTCAGATACTAGAGCGAGTCGGCAACCTAGCCTACCGGTTGGCCCTACCACCTGACTTGTCGGGAGTGCACGATGTGTTCCATGTCTCGATGTGTGCGTGATCCCGAGCATGTAGTGGACTTTGGCGAGTTGCGGGTCGAGCAAGATTTTATCTATGATGAGGTACCGGTGGCCGTACTAGACCGGAAGGTTCATCAGTTGAGGAACCGGCACGGTGAGGATTAGGCGACTTGGGAGAGAGAGACCGAGATTCGGAGGAAGTTCCGGAACTTCATGTTTTGGGTTATCCCTTTTGTACTCGATTGTATCATGTCTTTCGTTTATGTTTTGTAATTCCGAGGACGGAATTCTTTTAAGGAGAGTAGATTGTAGTCGCTGTTTAAATGTTGGATTTCTTTCAGATTATTTATCGTATTTTATATTTAATTCCGGTAATTGCTCGAATTTTCCCGTATAGGCTCATTATTATTTAGTTAGACGTTTTCAAATTAATATACTAAGTCTTTTGATTCAATTTATTATTTGTCGTCAATTGGATCGATCAGAAATCCTTGGTTAATCGCGTATATTTTATCTCGGCCCATTTTCGGATACTTATCTTCGGCCCATGTTGAGATAAATTTATACAAAAATCGATTTTGTCCCATCACTTTAATTATTTCTTTGGCCCAATATGAGTTATTAATTAATTGGCCCAGATTTCTCTACCCGTTCAAATGCTCTTAATTCGTCTTTACCTAACTCCTAGAAAAATCACTTCTTCGATCGCACGTCTCTCAATCTCTTCTGCATAAGACCCGGTCGAGAGGATTTTCTCTTCAATTCATCAGATCGCACGAGTTCTAATTCGCCATCTTTCTCCGCTCTGTTCATCGTTTTTTTTTTTAAAAGAAAAAAGAAGCAGCCGCACCTTATTTCCGGCGACCTCCGTTCGCCTGCCGTCAGCGCCGTCGCTGACCAAAATCGTGGAACCTCAGCCACTTTTTGGCGACCGCGCAATTCTGTTCATTCCACGTTCGTTGAAGCATAGCAGCTCCGTCCACCATTAAATCTTGAAAAACCTCAACTCTGTTGGTCGGTGTCCGTCACCGATCCCTCGCTGTCCGACGTCAAGGGAAGCGTCACTTTCCGTTCACAAGAAGCACTTGTGAGGAGTTTCAAGTTCTGTTTGTTCGTTCGGTCCCGTTCGTTCGACCTGTTTTCAGAAAGCTCGTAGATTCCCGAAGACGTGTAATCTATTTTGAACCTTTTCGTACATTTTTGTGCTCGTATAAGTTCGTTGATTATCTTGCTTGGTTTCGAGCTTTGATGTTTCTTTCCGGTTCGTTCATGAATTTCAAATATTTTTTCTTGTGGAATCGTGGATCAACGTGGACATATTAGAACTCTCGTTTATTGTGTAAATTGAGAATCGAGTTGTTGTTTTGATTATTGAGTGAATTGGGAGTCTCAATATATTTTCCCGAGTCGTTGTTGAATTACTGCCCGTATATGAATTTCCGTTCAAGGTCGTTTGTGGTCATTCCGTTTATCAAAAATCCCGATTTTTATAAGCTTTAGAAACTCTGAAAAAATTATTTTCATTTTTAGATTTTTCTTTAAATATTCAATCATGTTGCCGGGGAGTCGAGTGTCGATTTTATTTCTGTCGCCGGGAGTTTCTGCTTGCAGGCAATTTTCCTCCTCTGTTCCACAATTTCCTATGTGTAGTGGGTTGATTCATTTTCTTTCACAGCACAGAAAATTTGTAGCCCAGGAGTTTAATTTTCCTTTTTGAGAGCCCAAAATCCCTCAACCCATTTCTTTTCTTTTTTGCGGTCCATGAAGTTGCCCAGCCCAATTTATTTTATTCCTAGCTCAATTTATTTTCACCCAGCAGGAGGGCGCGCGGGTTTTCCAGCCAGCATTAGGCCCGCGCGCGGTCCGTTTCTGGCAGGAGCATCCAGCCCGCGAGCCCGCTCCTAGCCTACGCTGTCCAGCCCTATAGCAGGCCCTTGTTTCGGCCCAATGGCATGCGAGGCCCATTTTCCGCAGCAGTTGAATTCCAGCCAGCCCAGTTTGTTCTTCTTGGCGTTTTTGTGTACCCAGAAGCCATTTTTCGTACCGATCTAAGTTTTAAAAATTATTTTCAAATGAGAAAAAATTTGGGAAAATTATTTTAAGTCCCGAGACCTATTTTCATTCTTTGGGTCTTATTTTTATAAAAATTGAGAGTTCCAAGTCCACGAAGAATCCGATAAAATCCCTTAATCGTCGATTTTTGATTAAGTGTGAATTTTATGTCAATTCCGAGTAGTGAGATAAATTATTGATTATTATCTCACTTAAATGTAGGTGTTTAAAGAGTCGAGCCTCACCGACCTACCAATCTATTTGTGTGCTTTTTCTATCTCGTCGTCCAGGTGGGTTTATTTAAATATCTATGCAGTAAATTGTCTATATTTTGCTAGACGATATGATCAATGTATGCGTGTGAACAATGTAGCCTGTTGATGTGTGCTGTTTTGGCCGTCGACACGGTTGTCCCCGTCAGTTCAGACACGACTTGAACTATGTTTTGAAACAAATGAGTAACGCCGAAAATGTTTGAAAATCGAAAAATGAATTTCGAAAATTCAATTATGATTTTTGGGAAAAGTCCAGAAGTTTCTTTAAAAAACAACGGGCCGTTACAGTGTGGCATCAGCGTAGGTTACGTTTCTGTAGACTGATTTATGTGATTTATGTGATTATGTGACCTTATGTATGACCACTCATTTTCGTCATGTCGCGTCGCTCAAGGTATGTATTCATAAGTAACAATGAAATTACTTATGTATGATTGATGTGTTTATTGTTATGTTATTATTTGGGCCGTAGGAAATCCAACCTCCTTCGTTCAATGATGAAACTTAGAAATTGAATGTTGTGCTAAATCTTCGCTTATCTAATGTATAGATATGGCACCTCGTAGAGCAGCACGTAATAATCAACAAGCTCAACCACCCACAGATCAGCAGGCTCAGCAACCTGCACCTAACCAGGATGATGATCACCATTAGACCGTTATTCAATTCCAGTGGTGGAATCCACCGAATTTTACTGGAGTCAAGGGGCCTATGGGAGTGGCCGAATGGATTCACAAATTGGAGAGAGTCTTCCATCTGCTTCTTTGCACCGATGCACAGCGAGTTGTATGTGCCCATTACCAGCTGGACTGGGACGCCGCCGCCTAGTGGTCCGACTATTGGAGGTTGAGGCCGGGAGAGTTGACTAATCTTACCAGGGAGAGAATGAAGGAAGTAGTACTCGAGAAGTACTATCCCCAGAACTATCAGGCAAAAATGGAGCGAGAGTTTTGGGATCTCCGCCAAGGAACCCAGACCGTGGAGGAATACGAGCGGGACGTTACCCGCATGAGTGCTTTCGTTGTTCATCTGGTGGACACTGAGGTGAAGAAGGCCACCAAATTTCATGACAGACTTCGTCCGGATCTCTGCATGCATCTGACTATCTAGGGGAACCTTTCTTACTAGGAGACAGTGATCGGTGCCCAGCAACTGAAGAGCTGCCAGTCTCTTCATGGCACCGTACCCTCCTACCATCATGGTCAGATGGTCACACCCGTCACTGCTTTCCAGCCCGGCTCTAGTTTGGGAATGAGGAAGGCCGGTCCCCGCCGAGACCATTGTAAGGGGAAACGCGGAGGTTTTTCCCGACGCGATGACCGTCCCGCCGCTAATCACGGGTGTACTAACTGCGGCAAGTACCATAGTGGGGAGTGTCAAGCTGCCCAGAGGTCCTGCTTCAACTGTAACAGTCCTGGCCACTATGCTAGTATGTGTCCAGAGCCGAGGAGGCAGCAGCAGGGACCCATCCAGTAGCAGCCACTGATCCAGTAGCAGCCACATCAGTAGCTATTCAGACAGCCACACTCGGACCAGCAGAGGGTAGGAGGACCCACGATCAGGCGGCGAACAGCTCAGGTACCATGTCTGGCATGCTTTTCATATTCAACGTGCCTATTTTTTCTTTGTATGATACCGGTGCTACCCATTGCTTTGATTCATCCCATTTCATGCAAGTGTTAGGAATTAGATCCGCCAGTAAGGCCGACTCTCTCGAGGTTAGTCTAGCCTTGGGAAAGACGATCGTTACTGACTCAATGATTCGAGGTCTATGTGTTAGTATCGACGGGAAGAACCTGGAGGCCGAAAACTATGTTATTGAAATGCGGGATTTCGATGTGATTCTCGGCTTGGACTGGCTGACCCGCTATCGAGCCGACATCCGATGCCTTAAGCGAAAGGTGACCCTTCATTCCGACGACGGCCAGCCTATAACGTTCTATGGAGCAAAGACAAGGACCGTTCCACGAGTCATTTCTACTGTGAAGGCGATGCGGAGCCTGAAGAAGGGTAGCTGTCATGGCTACTTGGTGAGTGTCGTAGGAGAGGAAACGAAAAAGTCTCCGGAGAGTGTGTCCATAGTCTGCGAGTACTTAGACGTGTTATCGGAACAACTGCTTGAGGGACCGCCGGACAGACAGTTGAGTTCACCATTGACCTGGTTCCCGGAGCCGCCAGTTTAGAAGGCACCATATTGGATGGCGCCGAAGGAGCTGCAAGAGCTCAAGTCCCAGATCCAGGAGCTACTTAATCTCGATTTCATTCGACTAAGTGTTTCTCCGTGGGGAGCGTCTGTTCTATTTGTGAGGAAGAAGGATGGGTCGATGCGATGTGCATTGACTATCGTGATCTGAATAACCTTAAAGTCAAGAACAAATGTCCACTTCCCCTTATCGAGTACCTTTTCGATCAGCTGAGAGGAGCCAGCGTGTTCTCGAAGATTGACTTGAGATCTGGCTACCATCAGTTAAAGATAAGAGAGTCCGATATTTCTAAGACCGCGTTCCGGACTAAGTACAGACACTATGAATTTGTGGTAATGCCTTTCGGGTTGAGCAATGCACCGACGGTATTCATGGACCTTATGAATTAGGTCTTCCATCCGTACCTATACCAGTTCGTCATTGTGTTCATCGATGACATTCTGGTGTACTCCCGGGACGTGGAACAGCACAAGGAGCATCTGAGGATTGTTCTAATGACCCTTCGCCACGAGAAACTGTATGCAAAGTTCTCAAAGTGCGAGCTCTGGCTCGACCATGTGGCCTTCCTTGGCCATATCATGATGGCTAGAGGCATTGAGGTGGACCCCGAAAACATAGAAGCTGTGAGCAAATGGGAGACTCCTAAGAATGCGATTGACATCCGTAGTTTCTTGGGGTTAGCAGGATCGACACTTCATTGAAGGCTTCTCGAAGGTATCCCAACCACTAACCAATTTGGAGAAGAAAGCATCGAGGTTTGTGTGGATCCCCAAGTGCGAGGCCAGTTTCTAGGAGTTGAGAGGAGGCTGACTACCGCACCCATGTTGGCCATTCCCATCCCGACTTTGGAGTTCACGATCTATAGTGACGCTTCGAAGATGGGTTTAGGCTGTGTGTTGATGCCGAAAGCGAAGGTAGTGGCTTATGCTTCGAGGTAGCTGAAGCCTAACGAGCAGAATTATCCCACACATGATCTGGAGTTAGCCACAGTGGTCCACGCCTTGAAGATCTGATGGCATTACCTTTACGGAGGAAAGTGCGAGATTTTCACCGACCACAAGAGCTTGAAGTATATATTTACTCAGAAGGAGCTTAATATGTGGCAGAGTATATGGTTAGAACTTGTCAAGGACTATGACTCTACGATTGGATACCATCCTGGGAAAGCTAACGTGGTCGCTGACTCCTTTAGTCGGAAAAGTCATGGCGAGTTGACCTGCTTGTTCTCGAGGCAGGAGGTATTAGTTCGGGAGTTCGAGCGGCTACAGCTAGAGACAGTGGAGTCGACTTCGATACCCAGTGGTGTTTTGGCGGCCTTGGTTGTGGGACCGACTCTACATGAGAGAATAGTCACCGAGCAATTGGATGATCGTTTCTTGCGCTGGATGAGAGAGTTGATGGAGGCCGACAGAGTCGGGGGATTCACAGTAGCATCTGATGGAGCATTGGTCTACGAAGGTAGACTATGTGTTCCGAAGGTATGGGAGCTTTGATGTGAGATTCTTCATGAGGCACACAATGTGCCATATACCGTGCATCCTTGGAGTACAAAGATGTACCAGGATCTGAAAGGGTCCTTGAGTTTGGCCGAGTTGGTCTATAACAACAATTAGCAAGCTTCGATCAAGATGGCGCCATACGAGGTTTTGTACGAGTGAAAAGTCAGGACCCTTTTATAATAGGATGAGGTTGTCGAGCGAAGACTTATGGGTCCGGATATCATCTCGAAGATGGCGGTGCAGGTTGAGTTGAATCGGAAGAGGATTAAGGTTGCCCAAGATCGGCAAAAGAAAAAGGAGAGAGATGCAGTTTGAGGCAAGAGATCATGTCTTCCTGAAGGTCACACCGATTAAGGGTGTGGTTCGCTTCGGGAAGAGGGGAAAACTCCAGCCTTGTTATATCGGGCCGTTTCAGATACTAGAGCGAGTCGGCGGCCTAGCCTACCGGTTGGCCCTACCACCTGACTTGTCGGGAGTGCACGATGTGTTCCATGTCTCGATGTTGAGGAGATATGTGCGTGATCCCGAGCATGTAGTGGACTTTGGCGAGTTGCGGGTCGAGCGAGACTTTATCTATGATGAGGTACCGGTGGTCGTACTAGACCGGAAGGTTCATCAGTTGAGGAACCGGCACGGTGAGGATTAGGCGACTTGGGAGAGAGAGACGGTGATTCGGAGGAAGTTCCGGAACTTCATGTTTTGGGTTATCCCTTTTGTACTCGATTGTATCATGTCTTTCGTTTATGTTTTGTAATTCCGAGGACGGAATTCTTTTAAGGAGAGTAGATTGTAGTCGCTGTTTGAATGTTGGATTTCTTTCAGATTATTTATCGTATTTTATATTTAATTCCGGTAATTGCTCGAATTTTCCCGTATAGGCTCATTATTATTTAGTTAGATGTTTTCAAATTAATACACTAAGTCTTTTGATTCAATTTATTATTTGTCGTCAATTGGATCGATCAGAAATCCTTGGTTAATCGCGTATATTTTATTTCTGCCCATTTTCGGATACTTATCTTCGGCCCATGTTGAGATAAATTCTTACCAAAATCGATTTTGTCCCATCACTTTAATTATATCTTTGGCCCATTATGAGTTATTAATTAATTGGCCCAGATTTGTCTACCCGTTCAAATGCTCTGAATTCGTCTTTACCGAACTCCTAGAAAAATCACTTCTTCGACCGCACGTCTCTCAATCTCATCTGCATAAGACCCGGTCGAGAGGATTTTCTCTTCAATTCATTAGATCGCACGAGTTCTAATTCGCCATCTTTCTCCGCTCTGTTCATCGTTTTTTTTTTAAAGAAAAAAGAAGCAGCCGCACCTTATTTCCGGCGACCTCCGTTCGCCTGCCGTCAGCGCCGTCGCTGACCGAAATCGTGGAACCTCAGCCGCTTTTTGGCGACCGCGCAATTCTGTTCATTCCACGTTCGTTGAAGCATAGCAGCTCCGTCCACCATTAAATCTTGAAAAGCCTCAACTCTGTTGGTCGGTGTCCGTCACCGATCCCTCGCTGTCCGACGTCAAGGGAAGCGTCACTTTCCGTTCACAAGAAGCACTTGTGAGGAGTTTCAAGTTCTGTTTGTTCATTCGGTCCCGTTCGTTCGACCCGTTTTCAGAAAGCTCGTAGATTCCCGAAGACGTGTAATCTATTTTGAACCTTCTCGTACATTTTTGTGCTCGTATAAATTCGTTGATTATCTTGCTTGGTTTCGAGCTTTGATGTTTCTTTCCGGTTCGTTCATGAATTTCAAATATTTTTTCTTGTGGAATCGTGGATCAACGTGGACATATTAGAACTCTCGTTTATTGTGTAAATTGAGAATCGAGTTGTTGTTTTGATTATTGAGTGAATTGGGAGTCTCAATATATTTTCCCGAGTCGTTGTTGAATTACTGCCCGTATATGAATTTCCGTTCAAGCTCGTTTGTGGTCATTCCGTTTTTCAAAAATCCCGATTTTTATAAGCTTTAGAAACTCTGAAAAAATTATTTTCATTTTTAGATTTTTCTGTAAATATTCAATCATGTTGTCGGGGAGTCGAGTGTCGATTTTATTTCTGTCGCCGGGAGTTTCTGCTTGCAGGCAATTTTCCTCCTCTGTTCCACAATTTCCTGTGTGTAGTGGGTTGATTCATTTTCTTTCACAAGACAGAAAATTTGTAGCCCAGGAGTTTAATTTTCCTTTTTGAGAGCCCAAAATCCCTCAACCCATTTCTTTTCTTTTTTGCGGTCCATGAAGTTGCCCAGCCCAATTTATTTTATTCCTAGCTCAATTTATTTTCACCCAGCAGGAGGGCGCGCGGGCTTTCCAGCCAACATTAGGCCCGCGCGCGGTCCGTTTCTGGCAGGAGCATCCAGCCCGCGAGCCCGCTCCTAGCCCACGCTGTCCAGCCCTATAGCAGGCCCTTGTTTCGGCCCAATGGCATGCGAGGCCCATTTTCCGCAGCAGTTGAATTCCAACGTGGCCCAGTTTGTTCTTCTTGGCGTTTTTGTGTACCCAGAAGCCATTTTTCGTACCGATCTATGTTTTAAAAATTATTTTCAAATGAGAAAAAATTTGGGAAAATTATTTTAAGTCCCGAGACCCATTTTCATTCTTCGGGTCTTATTTTTCAAAAAATTGAGAGTTCCAAGTCCACGAAAAATCCGATAAAATCCCTTAATCGTCGATTTTTGATTAAGTGTGAATTTTATGTCAATTCCGAGTAGTGAGACAAATTATTGATTATTATCTCACTTAAATGTAGGTGTTTAAAGAGTCGAGCCTCACCGACCTACCGATCTATTTGTGTGCTTTTTCTACCTCGTCGTCCAGGTGGGTTTATTTAAATATCTATGCAGTAAATTATCTATATTTTGCTAGACGGTATGATCAATGTATGCGTGTGAACAATGTAGCCTGTTGATGTGTGCTGTTTTGGCCGTCGACACGGTTGTCCTCGTCAGTTCAGACATGACTTGAACTATGTTTTGAAGCAAATGAGTAACGCCGAAAATGTTTGAAAATCAAAAAATGAATTTCGAAAATTTAATTATGATTTTTGGGAAAAGTCCAGAAGTTTCTTTAAAAAACAACGGGCCGTTACAGTGTGGCATCAGCGTAGGTTACGTTTCTGTAGACTGATTTATGTGATTTATGTGATTATGTGACCTTATGTATGACCACTCATTTTCGTCATGTCGCGCCGCTCAAGGTATGTATTCATAAGTAACAATGAAATTACTTATGTATGATTGATGTGTTTATTGTTATGTTATTATTTGGGCCGTAGGAAATCCAACCTCCTTCGTTCAATGATGAACCTTAGAAATTGAATGTTGTGCTAAATCTTCAGCTTATCTGATGTATAGATATGGCACCTCGTAGAGCAGCACGTAATAATCAACAAGCTCAACCACCCACAGATCAGCAGGCTCAGCAACCTGCACCTAACCAGGATGATGATCACCGTCAGACCGTTATTCAATTCCAGTGGTAGAATCCACCGGATTTTACTGGAGTCAAGGGGCCTATGGGAGTGGCCGAATGGATTCACAAATTGGAGAGAGTCTTCCATCTGCTTCTTTGAACCGATGCACAGCGAGTTGTATGTGCCCATTACCAGCTGGACAGGGACGCCGAGGCCTAGTGGTCCGACTATTGGAGGTTGAGGCCGGGAAAGTTGACTAATCTTACCAGGGAGAGGATGAAGGAAGTAGTACTCGAGAAGTACTATCCCCAGAACTATCGGGCAAAAATGGAGCGAGAGTTCTGGGATCTCCGCCAAGGAACCTAGACCGTGGAGGAATACGAGCGGGACTTTACCCGCATGAGTGCTTTCGTTGTTCATCTGGTGGACACTGAGGTGAAGAAGGCCACTAAATTTCATGACAGACTTCGTCCGGATCTCTGCATGCATCTGACTAGCTAGGGGAACCTTTCTTACGGGGAGACAGTGATCGGTGCCCAGCAACTGAAGAGCTGCCAGTCTCTTCATGGCACCGTACCCTCCTACCATCATGGTCAGATGGTCACACCCGTCACTGCTTTCCAGCCCGGCTCTAGTTTGGGAATGAGGAAGGCCGGTCCCCGCCGAGACCATTGTAAGGGGAAACGCGGAGGTTTTTCCCGACGCGATGACCGTCCCGCCGCTAATCACGGGTGTGCTAACTGCGGCAAGTACCATAGTGGGGAGTGTCAAGCTGCCCAGAGGTCCTGCTTCAACTGTAACAGTCCTGGCCACTATGCTAGTATGTGTCTAGAGCCGAGGAGGCAGCAGCAGGGACCCATCTAGTAGCAGCCACTGATCCAGTAGCAGCCACATCAGTAGCTATTCAGACAGCCACACTCGGACCAGTAGAGGGCAGGAGGACCCACGATGAGGCGGCGAACAGCTCAGGTACCATGTCTGGCATGCTTTTCATATCCAACGTGCCTATTTTTTCTTTGTATGATACCGGTGCTACCCATTGCTTTGATTCATCCCATTTCATGCAAGTGTTAGGAATTAGATCCGCCAGTAAGGCCGACTCTCTAGAGGTTAGTCTAGCCTTGGGAAAGACGATCGTTACTGACTCAATGATTCGAGGTCTATGTGTTAGTATCGACGGGAAGAACCTGGAGGCCGAAAACTATGTTATTGAAATGCGGGATTTCGATGTGATTCTCGGCTTGGACTGGCTGACCCGCTATCGAGCCGACATCCGATGCCTTAAGCGAAAGGTGACCCTTCATTCCGACGACGGCCAGCCTATAACGTTCTATGGAGCAAAGACAAGGACCGTTCCACGAGTCATTTCTACTGTGAAGGCGATGCGGAGCCTGAAGAAGGGTAGCTGTCATGGCTACTTGGTGAGTGTCGTAAGAGAGGAAACGAAAAAGTCTCCGGAGAGTGTGTCCATAGTCTGCGAGTACTTAGACGTGTTATCGGAACAACTGCTTGAGGGACCGCCGGACAGACAGTTGAGTTCACCATTGACCTGATTCCCGGAGCCGCCAGTTTAGAAGGCACCATATTGGATGGCGCCGAAGGAGCTGCAAGAGCTCAAGTCCCAGATCCAGGAGCTACTTAATCTCGATTTCATTCGACTAAGTGTTTCTCCGTGGGGAGCGTCTGTTCTATTTGTGAGGAAGAAGGATGGGTCGATGCGATGTGCATTGACTATCGTGATCTGAATAACCTTAAAGTCAATAACAAATATCCACTTCCCCTTATCGAGTACCTTTTCGATCAGCTGAGGGGAGCCAACGTGTTCTCGAAGATTGACTTGAGATCTGGCTACCATCAGTTAAAGATAAGAGAGTCCGATATTTCTAAGACCGCGTTTTGGACTAAGTACAGACACTATGAATTTGTGGTAATGACTTTCGGGTTGAGCAATGCACCGACGGTATTCATGGACCTTATGAATTAGGTCTTCCATCCGTACCTAGACCAGTTCATCATTGTGTTCATCGATGACATTCTGGTGTACTCCCGGGACATGGAACAGCACAAGGAGCATCTGAGGATTGTTCTGATGACCCTTCGCCACGAGAAACTGTATGCAAAGTTCTCAAAGTGCGAGCTCTGGCTCGACCATGTGGCCTTCCTTGGCCATATCATGATGGCTAGAGGCATTGAGGTGGACCCCGAAAAGATAGAAGCTGTGAGAAAATGGGAGACTCCTAAGAATGCGATTGACATCCGTAGTTTCTTGGGGTTAGGAGGATCGACACTTCATTGAAGGCTTCTCGAAGGTATCCCAACCACTAACCAATTTGGCGAAGAAAGCATCGAAGTTTGTGTGGATCCCCAAGTGCGAGGCCAGTTTCTAGGAGTTGAAGAGGAGGCTGACTACCGCACCCATGTTGGCCATTCCCAACCCGGCTTTGGAGTTCACGATCTATAGTGACGCTTCGAAGATGGGTTTAGGCTGTGTGTTGATGCCGAAAGCGAAGGTAGTGGCTTATGCTTCGAGGTAGCTGAAGCCTCACGAGCAGAATTATCCCACACATGATCTGGAGTTAGCCACAGTGGTCCACGCCTTGAAGATCTGATGGCATTACCTTTACGGAGGAAAGTGCGAGATTTTCACCGACCACAAGAGCTTGAAGTATATATTTACTCAGAAGGAGCTTAATATGTGGCAGAGTATAGGGCTAGAACTTGTCAAGGACTATGACTCTACGATTGGATACCATCCTGGGAAAGCTAACGTGGTCGCTGACTCCTTTAGTCGGAAAAGTCATGGCGAGTTGACCTGCTTGTTCTCGAGGCAGGAGGTATTAGTTCGGGAGTTCGAGCGGCTACAGCTAGAGACAGTGGAGTCGACTTCGATACCCAGTGGTGTTTTGGCGGCCTTGGTTGTGGGACCGACTCTACATGAGAGAATAGTCACCGAGCAATTGGATGATCATTTCTTGCACTGGATGAGAGAGTTGATGGAGGCCGACAGAGTCGGGGGATTCACAGTAGCATCTGATGGAGCATTGGTCTACGAAGGTAGACTATGTGTTTCGAAGGTATGGGAGCTTTGATGAGAGATTCTTCATGAGGCACACAATGTGCCACATACCGTGCATCCTTGGAGTACAAAGATGTACCAGGATCTGAAAGGGTCCTTGAGTTTGGCCGAGTTGGCCTATAACAACAATTAGCAGGCTTCGATCAAGATGGCGCCATACGAGGTTTTGTACGAGTGAAAAGTCAGGACCCTTTTATAATAGGATGAGGTTGTCGAGCGAAGACTTATGGGTCCGGATATCATTTCGAAGATGGCGGTGCAGGTTGAGTTGAATCGGAAGAGGATTAAGGTTGCCCAAGATCGGCAAAAGAAAAAGGAGAGAGATGCAGTTTGAGGCAAGAGATCATGTCTTCCTGAAGGTCACACCGATTAAGGGTGTGGTTCGCTTCGGGAAGAGGGGAAAACTACAGCCTTGTTAAATCGGGCCGTTTCAGATACTAGAGCGAGTCGGCAACCTAGCCTACCGGTTGGCCCTACCACCTGACTTGTCGGGAGTGCACGATGTGTTCCATGTCTCGATGTGTGCGTGATCCCGAGCATGTAGTGGACTTTGGCGAGTTGCGGGTCGAGCAAGATTTTATCTATGATGAGGTACCGGTGGCCGTACTAGACCGGAAGGTTCATCAGTTGAGGAACCGGCACGGTGAGGATTAGGCGACTTGGGAGAGAGAGACCGAGATTCGGAGGAAGTTCCGGAACTTCATGTTTTGGGTTATCCCTTTTGTACTCGATTGTATCATGTCTTTCGTTTATGTTTTGTAATTCCGAGGACGGAATTCTTTTAAGGAGAGTAGATTGTAGTCGCTGTTTGAATGTTGGATTTCTTTCAGATTATTTATCGTATTTTATATTTAATTCCGGTAATTGCTCGAATTTTCCCGTATAGGCTCATTATTATTTAGTTAGACGTTTTCAAATTAATATACTAAGTCTTTTGATTCAATTTATTATTTGTCGTCAATTGGATCGATCAGAAATCCTTGGTTAATCGCGTATATTTTATCTCGGCCCATTTTCGGATACTTATCTTCGGCCCATGTTGAGATAAATTTATACAAAAATCGATTTTGTCCCATCACTTTAATTATTTCTTTGGCCCAATATGAGTTATTAATTAATTGGCCCAGATTTCTCTACCCGTTCAAATGCTCTTAATTCGTCTTTACCGAACTCCTAGAAAAATCACTTCTTCGATCGCACGTCTCTCAATCTCATCTGCATAAGACCCGGTCGAGAGGATTTTCTCTTCAATTCATCAGATCGCACGAGTTCTAATTCGCCATCTTTCTCCGCTCTGTTCATCGTTTTTTTTTTAAAAGAAAAAAGAAGCAGCCGCACCTTATTTCCGGCGACATCCGTTCGCCTGCCGTCAGCGCCATCGCTGACCGAAATCGTGGAACGTCAGCCGCTTTTTGGCGACCGCGCAATTCTGTTCATTCCACGTTCGTTGAAGCATTGCAGCTCCGTCCACCATTAAATCTTGAAAAACCTCAACTCTGTTGATCGGTGTCCGTCACCGATCCCTCGCTGTCCGACGTCAAGGGAAGCGTCAGTTTCCGTTCACAAAAAGCACTTGTGAGGAGTTTCAAGTTCTGTTTGTTCGTTCGGTCCCGTTCGTTCGACCCGTTTTCAGAAAGCTCGTAGATTCCCGAAGACGTGTAATCTATTTTGAACCTTTTCGTACATTTTTGTGCTCGTATAAGTTCGTTGATTATCTTGCTTGGTTTTGAGCTTTGATGTTTCTTTCCGGTTCGTTCATGAATTTCAAATATTTTTTCTTGTGGAATCGTGGATCAACGTGGACATATTAGAACTCTCGTTTATTGTGTAAATTGAGAATCGAGTTGTTGTTTTGATTATTGAGTGAATTGGGAGTCTCAATATATTTTCCCAAGTCGTTGTTGAATTACTGCCCGTATATGAATTTCCGTTCAAGGTCGTTTGTGGTCATTCCGTTTTTCAAAAATCCCGATTTTTATAAGCTTTAGAAACTCTGGAAAAATTATTTTCATTTTTAGATTTTTCTTTAAATATTCAATCATGTTGCCGGGGAGTCGAGTGTCGATTTTATTTCTGTCGCCGGGAGTTTCTGCTTGCAGGCAATTTTCCTCCTCTGTTCCACAATTTCCTGTGTGTAGTGGGTTGATTCATTTTCTTTCACAGCACAGAAAATTTGTAGCCCAGGAGTTTAATTTTCCTTTTTGAGAGCCCAAAATCCCTCAACCCATTTCTTTTCTTTTTTGCGGTCCATGAAGTTGCCCAGCCCAATTTATTTTATTCCTAGCTCAATTTATTTTCACCCAGCAGGAGGGCGCGCGGGTTTTCCAGCCAGCATTAGGCCCGCGCGCGGTCCGTTTCTGGCAGGAGCATCCAGCCCGCGAGCCCGCTCCTAGCCCACGCTGTCCAGCCCTATAGCAGGCCCTTGTTTCGGCCCAATGGCATGCGAGGCCCATTTTCCGCAGCAGTTGAATTCCAGCGCGGCCCAGTTTGTTCTTCTTGGCGTTTTTGTGTACCCAGAAGCCATTTTTCGTACCGATCTAAGTTTTAAAAATTATTTTCAAATGATAAAAAATTTGGGAAAATTATTTTAAGTCCCGAGACCCATTTTCATTCTTCGGGTCTTATTTTTCAAAAAATTGAGAGTTCCAAGTCCACGAAGAATCCGATAAAATCCCTTAATCGTCGATTTTTGATTAAGTGTGAATTTTATGTCAATTCCGAGTAGTGAGATAAATTATTGATTATTATCTCACTTAAATGTAGGTGTTTAAAGAGTCGAGCCTCACCGACCTACCAATCTATTTGTGTGCTTTTTCTACCTCGTCGTCCAGGTGGGTTTATTTAAATATCTATGCAGTAAATTGTCTATATTTTGCTAGACGGTATGATCAATGTATGCGTGTGAACAATGTAGCCTGTTGATGTGTGCTGTTTTGGCCGTCGACACGGTTGTCCCCGTCAGTTCAGACACGACTTGAACTATGTTTTGAAACAAATGAGTAACGCCGAAAATGTTTGAAAATCGAAAAATGAATTTCGAAAATTTAATTATGATTTTTGGGAAAAGTCCAGAAGTTTCTTTAAAAAACAACGGGCCATTACAGTGTGGCATCAGCGTAGGTTACGTTTCTGTAGACTGATTTATGTGATTTATGTGATTATGTGACCTTATGTATGACCACTCATTTTCGTCATGTCGCGTCGCTCAAGGTATGTATTCATAAGTAACAATGAAATTACTTATGTATGATTGATGTGTTTATTGTTATGTTATTATTTGGGCCGTAGGAAATCCAACCTCCTTCGTTCAATGATGAACCTTAGAAATTGAATGTTGTGCTAAATCTTCGGCTTATCTAATGTATAGATATGGCACCTCGTAGAGCAGCACGTAATAATCAACAAGCTCAACCACCCACAGATCAGCAGGCTCAGCAACCTGCACCTAACCAGGATGATGATCACCGTTAGACCGTTATTCAATTCCAGTGGTGGAATCCACCGAATTTTACTGAATCAAGGGGCCTATGGGAGTGGCCGAATGGATTCACAAATTGGAGAGAGTCTTCCATCTGCTTCTTTGCACCGATGCACAGCGAGTTGTATGTGCCCATTACCAGCTGGACTGGGACGCCGCCGCCTAGTGGTCCGACTATTGGAGGTTGAGGCCGGGAGAGTTGACTAATCTTACCAGGGAGAGAATGAAGGAAGTAGTACTCGAGAAGTACTATCCCCAGAACTATCGGGCAAAAATGGAGCGAGAGTTTTGGGATCTCCGCCAAGGAACCCATACCGTGGAGGAATACGAGCGGGACTTTACCCGCATGAGTGCTTTCGTTGTTCATCTGGTGGACACTGAGGTGAAGAAGGCCACCAAATTTCATGACAGACTTCGTCCGGATCTCTGCATGCATCTGACTAGCTAGGGGAACCTTTCTTACGGGGAGACAGTGATCGGTGCCCAGCAACTGAAGAGCTGCCAGTCTCTTCATGGCACCGTACCCTCCTACCATCATGGTCAGATGGTCACACCCGTCACTGCTTTCCAGCCCGGCTCTAGTTTGGGAATCAGGAAGGCCGGTCCCCGCCGAGACCATTGTAAGGGGAAACGCGGAGGTTTTTCCCGACGCGATGACCGTCCCGCCGCTAATCACGGGTGTACTAACTGCGGCAAGTACCATAATGGGGAGTGTCAAGCTACCCAGAGGTCCTGCTTCAACTGTAACAGTCCTGGCCACTATGCTAGTACGTGTCCAGAGCCGAGGAGGCAGCAGCAGGGACCCATCCAGTAGCAGCCACTGATCCAGTAGCAGCCACATCAGTAGCTATTCAGACAGCCACACTCGGACCAGCAGAGGGTAGGAGGACCCACGATGAGGCGGCGAACAGCTCAAGTACCATGTCTGGCATGCTTTTCATATTCAACGTGCCTATTTTTTCTTTGTATGATACCGGTGCTACCCATTGCTTTGATTCATCCCATTTCATGCAAGTGTTAGGAATTAGATCCGCCAGTAAGGCCGACTCTCTCGAGGTTAGTCTAGCCTTGGGAAAGACGATCGTTACTGACTCAATGATTCGAGGTCTATGTGTTAGTATCGACGGGAAGAACCTGGAGGCCGAAAACTATGTTATTGAAATGCGGGATTTCGATGTGATTCTCGGCTTGGACTGGCTGACCCGCTATCGAGCCGACATCCGATGCCATAAGCGAAAGGTGACCCTTCATTCCGACGACGGCCAGCCTATAACGTTCTATGGAGCGAAGACATGGACCGTTCCACGAGTCATTTCTACTGTGAAGGCAATGCGGAGCCTGAAGAAGGGTAGCTGTCATGGCTACTTGGTGAGTGTCGTAGGAGAGGAAACGAAAAAGTCTCCGGAGAGTGTGCCCATAGTCTGCGAGTACTTAGACGTGTTATCGGAACAACTGCTTGAGGGACCGCCGGACAGACAGTTGAGTTCACCATTGACCTGGTTCCCGGAGCCGCCAGTTTAGAAGGCACCATATTGGATGGCGCCGAAGGAGCTGCAAGAGCTCAAGTCCCAGATCCAGGAGCTACTTAATCTCGATTTCATTCGACTAAGTGTTTCTCCGTGGGGAGCGTCTGTTCTATTTGTGAGGAAGAAGGATGGGTCGATGCGATGTGCATTGACTATCGTGATCTGAATAACCTTAAAGTCAAGAACAAATGTCCACTTCCCCTTATCGAGTACCTTTTCGATCAGCTGTGGGGAGCCAGCGTGTTCTCGAAGATTGACTTGAGATCTGGCTACCATCAGTTAAAGATAAGAGAGTCCGATATTTCTAAGACCGCGTTCCGGACTAAGTACAGACACTATGAATTTGTGGTAATGCCTTTCGGGTTGAGCAATGCACCGACGGTATTCATGGACCTTATGAATTAGGTCTTCTATCCGTACCTATACCAGTTCGTCATTGTGTTCATCGATGACATTCTGGTGTACTCCCGGGACGTGGAACAGCACAAGGAGCATCTGAGGATTGTTCTGATGACCCTTCGCCACGAGAAACTGTATGCAAAGTTCTCAAAGTGCGAGCTCTGGCTCGACCATGTGGCCTTCCTTGGCCATATCATGATGGCTAGAGGCATTGAGGTGGACCCCGAAAAGATAGAAGCTGTAAGCAAATGGGAGACTCCTAAGAATGCGATTGACATCCGTAGTTTCTTGGGGTTAGCAGGATCGACACTTCATTGAAGGCTTCTCGAAGGTATCCCAACCACTAACCAATTTGGAGAAGAAAGCATCGAGGTTTGTGTGGATCCCCAAGTGCGAGGCCAGTTTCTAGGAGTTGAGAGGAGGCTGACTACCGCACCCATGTTGGCCATTCCCAACCCGACTTTGGAGTTCACGATCTATAGTGACGCTTCGAAGATGGGTTTAGGCTGTGTGTTGATGCCGAAAGCGAAGGTAGTGGCTTATGCTTCGAGGTAGCTGAAGCCTAACGAGCAGAATTATCCCACACATGATCTGGAGTTAGCCACAGTGGTCCACGCCTTGAAGATCTGATGGCATTACCTTTACGGAGGAAAGTGCGAGATTTTCACCGACCACAAGAGCTTGAAGTATATATTTACTCAGAAGGAGCTTAATATGTGGCAGAGTATATGGCTAGAACTTGTCAAGGACTATGACTCTACGATTGGATACCATCCTGGGAAAGCTAACGTGGTCGCTGACTCCTTTAGTCGAAAAAGTCATGGCGAGTTGACCTGCTTGTTCTCGAGGCAGGAGGTATTAGTTCGGGAGTTCGAGCGGCTACAGCTAGAGACAGTGGAATCGACTTCGATACCCAGTGGTGTTTTGGCGGCCTTGGTTGTGGGACCGACTCTACATGAGAGAATAGTCACCGAGCAATTGGATGATCGTTTCTTGCGCTGGATGAGAGAGTTGATGGAGGCCGACAGAGTCGGGGGATTCACAGTAGCATCTGATGGAGCATTGGTCTACGAAGGTAGACTATGTGTTCCGAAGGTATGGGAGCTTTGATTTGAGATTCTTCATGAGGCACACAATGTGCCATATACCGTGCATCCTTGGAGTACAAAGATGTACCAGGATCTGAAAGGGTCCTTGAGTTTGGCCGAGTTGGCCTATAACAACAATTAGCAAGCTTCGATCAAGATGGCGCCATACGAGGTTTTGTACGAGTGAAAAGTCAGGACCCTTTTATAATAGGATGAGGTTGTCGAGCGAAGACTTATGGGTCCGGATATCATCTCGAAGATGGCGGTGCAGGTTGAGTTGAATCGGAAGAGGATTAAGGTTGCCCAAGATCGGCAAAAGAAAAAGGAGAGAGATGCAGTTTGAGGCAAGAGATCATGTCTTCCTGAAGGTCACACCGATTAAGGGTGTGGTTCGCTTCGGGAAGAGGGGAAAACTCCAGCCTTGTTATATCGGACCGTTTCAGATACTAGAGCGAGTCGGCGGCCTAGCCTACCGGTTGGCCCTACCACCTGACTTGTCGGGAGTGCACGATGTGTTCCATGTCTCGATGTTGAGGAGATATGTGCGTGATCCCGAGCATGTAGTGGACTTTGGCGAGTTGCGGGTCGAGCGAGACTTTATCTATGATGAGGTACCGGTGGCCGTACTAGACCGGAAGGTTCATCAGTTGAGGAACCGGCACGGTGAGGATTAGGCGACTTGGGAGAGAGAGACGGAGATTCGGAGGAAGTTCCGGATCTTCATGTTTTGGGTTATCCCTTTTGTACTCGATTGTATCATGTCTTTCGTTTATGTTTTGTAATTCCGAGGACGGAATTCTTTTAGGGAGAGTAGATTGTAGTCGCTGTTTGAATGTTGGATTTCTTTCAGATTATTTATCGTATTTTATATTTAATTCCGGTAATTGCTCGAATTTTCCCGTATAGGCTCATTATTATTTAGTTAGATGTTTTCAAATTAATACACTAAGTCTTTTGATTCAATTTATTATTTGTCGTCAATTGGATCGATCAGAAATCCTTGGTTAATCGCGTATATTTTATTTCTGCCCATTTTCGGATACTTATCTTCGGCCCATGTTGAGATAAATTCTTACCAAAATCGATTTTGTCCCATCACTTTAATTATATCTTTGGCCCATTATGAGTTATTAATTAATTGGCCCAGATTTCTCTACCCGTTCAAATGCTCTGAATTCGTCTTTACCGAACTCCTAGAAAAATCACTTCTTCGATCGCACGTCTCTCAATCTCATCTGCATAAGACCCGGTCGAGAGGATTTTCTCTTCAATTCATTAGATCGCACGAGTTCTAATTCGCCATCTTTCTCCGCTCTGTTCATCGTTTTTTTTTTTAAAGAAAAAAGAAGCAGCCGCACCTTATTTCCGGCGACCTCCGTTCGCCTGCCGTCAGCGCCGTCGCTGACCGAAATCGTGGAACCTCAGCCACTTTTTGGCGACCGCGCAATTCTGTTCATTCCACGTTCGTTGAAGCATAGCAGCTCCGTCCACCATTAAATCTTGAAAAACCTCAACTCTGTTGGTCGGTGTCCGTCACCGATCCCTCGCTGTCCGACGTCAAGGGAAGCGTCACTTTCCGTTCACAAAAAGCACTTGTGAGGAGTTTCAAGTTCTGTTTGTTCGTTCGGTCCCGTTCGTTTGACCCGTTTTCAGAAAGCTTGTAGATTCCCGAAGACGTGTAATCTATTTTGAACCTTCTCGTACATGTTTGTGCTCGTATAAATTCGTTGATTATCTTGCTTGGTTTCGAGTTTTGATGTTTCTTTCCGGTTCGTTCATGAATTTCAAATATTTTTTCTTGTGGAATCGTGGATCAACGTGGACATATTAGAACTCTCGTTTATTGTGTAAATTGAGAATCGAGTTGTTGTTTTGATTATTGAGTGAATTGGGAGTCTCAATATATTTTCCCGAGTCGTTGTTGAATTACTGCTCGTATATGAATTTCCGTTCAAGGTCGTTTGTGGTCATTCCGTTTTTCAAAAATCCCGATTTTTATAAGCTTTAGAAACTCTGAAAAAATTATTTTCATTTTTAGATTTTTCTGTAAATATTCAACCATGTTGTCGGGGAGTCGAGTGTCGATTTTATTTCTGTCGCCGGGAGTTTCTGCTTGCAGGCAATTTTCCTCCTCTGTTCCACAATTTCCTGTGTGTAGTGGGTTGATTCATTTTCTTTCACAGCACAGAAAATTTGCAGCCCAGGAGTTTAATTTTCCTTTTTGAGAGCCCAAAATCCCTCAACCCATTTCTTTTCTTTTTTGCGGTCCATGAAGTTGCCCAACCCAATTTATTTTATTCCTAGCTCAATTTATTTTCACCCAGCAGGAGGGCGCGCGGGCTTTCCAGCCAACATTAGGCCCGCGCGCGGTCCGTTTCTGGCAGGAGCATCCAGCCCGCGAGCCCGCTCCTAGCCCACGCTGTCCAGCCCTATAGCAGGCCCTTGTTTCGGCCCAATGGCATGCGAGGCCCATTTTCCGCAGCAGTTGAATTCCAACGTGGCCCAGTTTGTTCTTCTTGGCGTTTTTGTGTACCCAGAAGCCATTTTTCGTACCGATCTATGTTTTAAAAATTATTTTCAAATGAGAAAAAAATTTGGGAAAATTATTTTAAGTCCCGAGACCCATTTTCATTCTTCGGGTCTTATTTTTCAAAAAATTGAGAGTTCCAAGTCCACGAAAAATCCGATAAAATCCCTTAATCGTCGATTTTTGATTAAGTGTGAATTTTATGTCAATTCCGAGTAGTGAGATAAATTATTGATTATTATCTCACTTAAATGTAGGTGTTTAAAGAGTCGAGCCTCACCGACCTACCGATCTATTTGTGTGCTTTTTCTACCTCGTCGTCCAGGTGGGTTTATTTAAATATCTATGCAGTAAATTGTCTATATTTTGCTAGACGGTATGATCAATGTATGCGTGTGAACAATGTAGCCTGTTGATGTGTGCTGTTTTGGCCGTCGACACGGTTGTCCCCGTCAGTTCAGACACGACTTGAACTATGTTTTGAAGCAAATGAGTAACGCCGAAAATGTTTGAAAATCAAAAAATGAATTTCGAAAATTTAATTATGATTTTTGGGAAAAGTCCAGAAATTTCTTTAAAAAACAACGGGCCGTTACAGTGTGGCATCAGCGTAGGTTACGTTTCTGTAGACTGATTTATGTGATTTATGTGATTATGTGACCTTATGTATGACCACTCATTTTCGTCATGTCGCGCCGCTCAAGGTATGTATTCATAAGTAACAATGAAATTACTTATGTATGATTGATGTGTTTATTGTTATGTTATTATTTGGGCCGTAGGAAATCCAACCTCCTTCGTTCAATGATGAACCTTAGAAATTGAATGTTGTGCTAAATCTTCAGCTTATCTGATGTATAGATATGACACCTCGTAGAGCAGCACGTAATAATCAACAAGCTCAACCACCCACAGATCAGCAGGCTCAGCAACCTGCACCTAACCAGGATGATGATCACCGTCAGACCGTTATTCAATTCCAGTGGTAGAATCCACCGGATTTTACTGGAGTCAAGGGGCCTATGGGAGTGGCCGAATGGATTCACAAATTGGAGAGAGTCTTCCATCTGCTTCTTTGCACCGATGCACAGCGAGTTGTATGTGCCCATTACCAGCTGGACAGGGACGCCGCCGCCTAGTGGTCCGACTATTGGAGGTTGAGGTCGGGAGAGTTGACTAATCTTACCAGGGAGAGGATGAAGGAAGTAGTACTCGAGAAGTACTATCCCCAGAACTATCGGGCAAAAATGGAGCGAGAGTTCTGGGATCTCCGCCAAGGAACCTAGACCGTGGAGGAATACGAGCGGGACTTTACCCGCATGAGTGCTTTCGTTGTTCATCTGGTGGACACTGAGGTGAAGAAGGCCACCAAATTTCATGACATACTTCGTCCGGATCTCTGCATGCATCTGACTAGCTAGGGGAACCTTTCTTACGGGGAGACAGTGATCGGTGCCCAGCAACTGAAGAGCTGCCAGTCTCTTCATGGCACCGTACCCTCCTACCATCATGGTCAGATGGTCACACCCGTCACTGCTTTCCAGCCCGGCTCTAGTTTGGGAATGAGGAAGGCCGGTCCCCGCCGAGACCATTGTAAGGGGAAACGCGGAGGTTTTTCCCGACGAGATGACCGTCCCGCCGCTAATCACGGGTGTGCTAACTGCGGCAAGTACCATAGTGGGGAGTATCAAGCTGCCCAGAGGTCCTGCTTCAACTGTAACAGTACTGGCCACTATGCTAGTATGTGTCCAGAGCCGAGGAGGCAGCAGCAGGGACCCATCCAGTAGCAGCCACTGATCCAGTAGCAGCCACATCAGTAGCTATTCAGACAGCCACACTCGGACCAGTAGAGGGCAGGAGGACCCACGATGAGGCGGCGAACAGCTCAGGTACCATGTCTGGCATGCTTTTCATATCCAACGTGCCTATTTTTTCTTTGTATGATACCGGTGCTACCCATTGCTTTGATTCATCCCATTTCATGCAAGTGTTAGGAATTAGATCCGCCAGTAAGGCCGACTCTCTAGAGGTTAGTCTAGCCTTGAGAAAGACGATCGTTACTGACTCAATGATTCGAGGTCTATGTGTTAGTATCGACGGGAAGAACCTGGAGGCCAAAAACTATGTTATTGAAATGCGGGATTTCGATGTGATTCTCGGCTTGGACTGGCTGACCCGCTATCGAGCCGACATCCGATGCCTTAAGCGAAAGGTGACCCTTCATTCCGACGACGGCCAGCCTATAACGTTCTATGGAGCGAAGACAAGGACCGTTCCACGAGTCATTTCTACTGTGAAGGCGATGCGGAGCCTGAAGAAGGGTAGCTGTCATGGCTACTTGGTGAGTGTCGTAGGAGAGGAAACGAAAAAGTCTCCGGAGAGTGTGTCCATAGTCTGCGAGTACTTAGACGTGTTATCGGAACAACTGCTTGAGGACCTGGTTCCCGGAGCCGCCAGTTTAGAAGGCACCATATTGGATGGCGCCGAAGGAGCTGCAAGAGCTCAAGTCCCAGATCCAGGAGCTACTTAATCTCGATTTCATTCGACTAAGTGTTTCTCCGTGGGGAGCGTCTGTTCTATTTGTGAGGAAGAAGGATGGGTCGATGCGATTGACTATCGTGATCTGAATAACCCTAAAGTCAAGAACAAATATCCACTTCCCCTTATCGAGTACCTTTTCGATCAGCTGAGGGGAGCCAGCGTGTTCTCGAAGATTGACTTGAGATCTGGCTACCATCAGTTAAAGATAAGAGAGTCCGATATTTCTAAGACCGCGTTCCGGACTAAGTACAGACACTATAAATTTGTGGTAATGCCTTTCGGGTTGAGCAATACACCGACGGTATTCATGGACCTTATGAATTAGGTCTTCCATCCGTACCTAGACCAGTTCGTCATTGTGTTCATCGATGACATTCTGGTGTACTCCCGGGACGTGGAACAGCACAAGGAGCATCTGAGGATTGTTCTGATGACCCTTCGCCACGAGAAACTGTATGCAAAGTTCTCAAAGTACGAGCTCTGGCTCGACCATGTGGCCTTCCTTGGCCATATCATGATGGCTAGAGGCATTGAGGTGGACCCCGAAAAGATAGAAGCTGTGAGAAAATGGGAGACTCCTAAGAATGCGATTGACATCCGTAGTTTCTTGGGGTTAGCAGGATCGACACTTCATTGAAGGCTTCTCGAAGGTATCCCAACCACTAACCAATTTGGCGAAGAAAGCATCGAGGTTTGTGTGGATCCCCAAGTGCGAGGCCAGTTTCTAGGAGTTGAAGAGGAGGCTGACTACCGCACCCATGTTGGCCATTCCCAACCCGACTTTGGAGTTCACGATCTATAGTGACGCTTCGAAGATGGGTTTAGGCTGTGTGTTGATGCCGAAAGCGAAGGTAGTGGCTCATGCTTCGAGGTAGCTGAAGCCTCACGAGCAGAATTATCCCACACATGATCTGGAGTTAGCCACAGTGGTCCACGCCTTGAAGATCTGATGGCATTACCTTTAAGTGCGAGATTTTCACCGACCACAAGAGCTTGAAGTATATATTTACTCAGAAGGAGCTTAATATGTGGCAGAGTATATGGCTAGAACTTGTCAAGGACTATGACTCTACGATTGGATACCATCCTGGGAAAGCTAACGTGGTCGTTGACTCCTTTAGTCGGAAAAGTCATGGCGAGTTGACCTGCTTGTTCTCGAGGCAAGAGGTATTAGTTCGGGAGTTCGAGCGGCTACAGCTAGAGACAGTGGAGTCGACTTCGATACCCAGTGGTGTTTTGGCGGCCTTGGTTGTGGGACCGAATCTACAGGAGAGAATAGTCACCGAGCAATTGGATGATCGTTTCTTGCGCTGGATGAGAGAGTTGATGGAGGCCGACAGAGTCGGGGGATTCACAGTAGCATCTGATGGAGCATTGGTCTACGAAGGTAGACTATGTGTTCCGAAGGTATGGGAGCTTTGATGTGAGATTCTTCATGAGGCACACAATGTGCCATATACCGTGCATCCTTGGAGTACAAAAATGTACCAGGATCTGAAAGGGTCCTTGAGTTTGCCCGAGTTGGCCTATAACAACAATTAGCAGGCTTCGATCAAGATGGCGCCATACGAGGTTTTGTACGAGTGAAAAGTCCGGACCCTTTTATAATAGGATGAGGTTGTCGAGCGAAGACTTATGGGTCCGGATATCATCTCGAAGATGGCGGTGCAGGTTGAGTTGAATCGGAAGAGGATTAAGGTTGCCCAAGATCGGCAAAAGAAAAAAGAGAGAGATGCAGTTTGAGGCAAGAGATCATGTCTTCCTGAAGGTCACACCGATTAAGGGTGTGGTTCGCTTCGGGAAGAGGGGAAAACTCCAGCCTTGTTATATCGGGCCGTTTCAGATACTAGAGCGAGTCGGCGACCTAGCCTACCGGTTGGCCCTACCACCTGACTTGTCGGGAGTGCACGATGTGTTCCATGTCTCGATGTTGAGGAGATATGTGCGTGATCCCGAGCATGTAGTGGACTTTGGCGAGTTGCGGGTCGAACGAGACTTTATCTATGATGAGGTACCGGTGGCCGTACTAGACCGGAAGGTTCATCAGTTGAGGAACCGGCACGGTGAGGATTAGGCGACTTGGGAGAGAGAGACCAAGATTCGGAGGAAGTTCCGGAACTTCATGTTTTGGGTTATCCCTTTTGTACTCGATTGTATCATGTCTTTCGTTTATGTTTTGTAATTCCGAGGACGGAATTCTTGTAAGGAGAGTAGATTGTAGTCGCTGTTTGAATGTTGGATTTCTTTCAGATTAATTATCGTATTTTATATTTAATTCCGGTAATTGCTCAAATTTTCCCGTATAGGCTCATTATTATTTAGTTAGATGTTTTCAAATTAATATACTAAGTCTTTTGATTCAATTTATTATTTGTCGTCAATTGGATCGATCAGAAATCCTTGGTTAATCGCGTATATTTTATCTCGGCCCATTTTCGGATACTTATCTTCGACCCATGTTGAGATAAATTCTTACCAAAATCGATTTTGTCCCATCACTTTAATTATTTCTTTGGCCCATTATGAGTTATTAATTAATTGGCCCAGATTTCTCTACCCGTTCAAATGCTCTGAATTCGTCTTTACCGAACTCCTAGAAAAATCACTTCTTCGATCGCACGTCTCTCAATCTCATCTGCATAAGACCCGGTCGAGAGGATTTTCTCTTCAATTCATCAGATCGCACGAGTTCTAATTCGCCATCTTTCTCCGCTCTGTTCATCGTTTAAAAAAAAAAAAAAGTCGCACCTTATTTCCGGCGACCTCCGTTCGCCTGCCGTCAGCGCCGTTGCTGACCGGAATCATGGAACCTCAGCCGCTTTCTAGCGACCGCGCGTCAAACCCACTTCCGTCCGTTCATTCGACATTCATTGAAGCATAGCAGCTCCGTCCACCATTAAATCCGACGAAACCTCAACTCTATTCGTCAGCGTCCGTCACCGATCAATCACCGTTCGACGAAACCTCAACCTCAACACTTGCGAGGAGTTTCGAGTTCTGTTCATTCGTTCAGTCCCGTTCGTTCGACCCGTTTTCAGAAAGCTTGTAGATTACCGAAGATGGGTAATCTATTTTGAACCTTCTCATATGCTTCTGTGCTCGTATAAATTTGTTGATTATCTTGCATGGTTTCGAGCTTTAATGTTTCTTTTTGGTTCGTTCGTGAATTTCAAATATTTTTTTCGTGTGGAATCGTGGATCGACGTGGACATATTGGAACTCTCGTTTATTGTATAAATCGAGAATCGAGTTGTTGCTGTGATTATTAAATGAAATAGGAGTCTCGGTATATTTTCCCGAGACGTTGTTGAATTACTGCTCGTATATGAATTTTCGTTCCATGCTGTGTGTGGTCGTTCTGTTTTTAAAAAGTCTTGGTTTTTATAAGCTTTGAAAACTCTGAAAAAATTATTTTCATTTGTAGATTTTTCTTTAAATATTCGATCATGTTGCTGGGGAGTCCAGTGTCGATTTTATTCCTGTCGCCGGGAGTTTCTGCTTGCAGGCAATTTTCCTCCTCTGTTTCATAATTTCCAGTGTGTAGTGGGTTGGTTCATTTTCTTCAACAGCCCAGAAATTTGTAGCCCTGGAGTTTAATTTTCCTTTTTGAGAGCCACAAATCCCGCAACCCTTTTATTTTGTTTTTCGCGGTCCATGAAGTTGCCCAGCGGCCCAATTTATTTCCACCCAGCAGGAGGGCGCGCGTGATTTCCAGCCCGCATTAGGCCCGCACGCGGCCCGTTTCTGTCAACAGCATCCAGCCCGCGCTCCGGCCCACGAACCCCCTCCCAGCCCGCACTGTCCAGCCCTGTAGCAGACCCTTGTCTCGGCCCTATGGCATACGAGGCCCATTTTCCGCGGCAGTTGAATTCCAGCGCGACCAAGTTTGTTCTTTTAGGCCTTTTTGTGTACCGGAAGCCCGTTTTTCGCACCAATCTCATTTTTAAAAATTATTTTCAAATGAGAAAAATTTTGGGAAAATTATTGTAAGTCCCGAGACTTATTTTCATTCTTTGAGTCTTATTTTTCAAAAATTTGAGAGTTCCAACTCCACAAAAAATCCGATAAAATCCCTTAATCGTCGATTTTTGATTAAGTGTGATTTTCATGTCAATTCCGAGTAGTGACATAAATTATTGATTATTATCTCGCTTAAATGTAGGTGTTTGAGTAGTCGAGCCTCACCGACCTAGGATCTATTTGTGTGCTTTTTCTACGTCGTCATCCAGGTGGGTTTATTTAAATATCTATGAAGTAAATTATCTATATTTTGCTGGACAGTATGATCAATGTATGCATATGAATCATGTAGCCTGTCGATGTGTGTTGTTTCGGCCGTCGACACAGTTGTCCCCGTCGATGTAATATAGTGCCTAATGAAAGGCAATCTCCCTAAGACCTAATGAAAGGGCATGTCGTTGGTAATATTGAGGCCTTCGACATGTACTCCCACCGTTGGATAATGAAACCCCTTCCATGGATAATGAAAGATGTGTACATAGGAGTATGATGTGATTAGGAGATGTGATATGTTGATTGATTCATGTTCATGCTGCGACCATACCTATCTGTCATATATATTTGATTTATGTGCATAGTAGTGAGCAAGTGGTGTGCTCACTCCCATGTAACCCCCCTTTCAGGTTGAGCAGGTAGCGGACATGGCGACGACGAGACGAGTGGCTGGTCTGCATTATTTATTATATCTGCTTCCGCTTTATTATGTTGAACATGTTGAACTTGTTTTATTTTCAAACTATGATGTTTTGAAAATTGTGGATTATGGTTTTGGGAATGACGGATTGATTTGAATCCAATGAGCTGGTTTACATTTTCTATGCTATGAAACATGATGAATTGGTTTTTATGTTGACATGCCTATGTTGTGATGATTATGTTTGTGATTGGATAGTGAAATCCTTGTGTGAACTGGGGAATGAATCCCCGTGAACTATGTTTTGAAATGAATCAGTAACGCTGAAAATGTTTGGAAATCGAAAAATGAATTTCGAATATTTAGTTGTGATTTTTGGGAAAAGTCCAAAATTTTCTTTAAAAATAAACAAAGCGTTACACCAGTAAGCTCCCAAAGAATCTGAAGACAATCAAGGACATCATCAAGTATATTAGAGGTACATCAGACTATGGATTATTTTACTCTGCTGATACGAAACTACATCTTGCAGGTTATTGCGATGCAGACTGGGCTAGAAATCTTGATGATAGAAAAAGCATCTCCGACGGCTGTTTTTACATAGGATTAAATTTGGTATCTTAGTTTTGTAAGAAGCAAAATTTCATCTCTCTCTCTCAACCGCTGAAGCTAAATACGTTGTCGAGGGAAGCTGTTGTTCTCAGTTGGTCTGGATGAAACAAATTCTCTCTGAGTATGGTATGACGGTACATTCGGCTCAACTATTCTGTGACAACACGAGTGCAATAAATATTTCGAAAAATACCATCCAACACTCACGTACGAAAAATATTAACATTTGCTATCACTTTATTCGCAATTTAGTAGAGGACGAAACTACTGTGTTTGATCATGTACCTACAGATGACCAGCTTGTTGATATTCTCATAAAGGCACTTGATTCAAAACGTTTTCTGTCACTAAAGAAATCTTTAGGAATGTGTACTATATAATAACTATGCATAATGCATCAGCACCCATTTCTATATATATTTATGTAGTTTTTCATCTTAGAATTGTTTTGCATTAGACATCCTAGTATGTAGGTTCATCCCAAGGACTTCCTTTAAATAATTCATCGTGTGGAAACTTTACTTGATGTTTTATGAATTCTAACTGGTCTATTTGGTTGAGCTCGGCATGATGATCAATTAAATCTACTTGTAAGAGTTGTTCTCATGAAAATAAGCATCGGGAAACTATCACATGAGGTGGTTCGTAATCACCTGTGAAACGAGTTACGTGCTTAATAATAATTGAGGTGCGATAGCTACAGGTAGTCATTACTTTTGTGATGTAAGTTCACAGGTGAAATAAGGTTGGTCATCTTAATCGCTTTCTCAGCATGTGTAAAAATAAACCTTGTGCGGGATGATTCACACTTCAAATAATGGGCTTGACATTGACGTATAGTTGATGTTAGTAAGTCAAATTGTGTGGAAGTCGAATTAGGTTCATCATAAGTATTGGGGCTGAATTGGTAAATGGAAATTTTGTTTTTTGCTAGAGAGAGTGGTGAATAAACTTATATTAATTCTGTGTTTTATAAGAGTTGGAGATATAAGGGTTGAGTTAGCATATTACGATTTCTCATCACTTTATTAGTGCTGAGCTCATAAAAAATGGTCTGGAAAGATTTGTAGAATGTTCGAATAACATCTCTCGACATTGCATGATATGGAGTATCTTGGTTAATTGTGTGCTTGTTATTGTAGGCTTGTGCATAAAATCTCCTTAGTGACTGATTTGTGTCCTAAAATGGTGCTAACTTATTTTTGGTACAAAAATCCTGCCATGGTTATGTCTGAAGCTACATATCGTATAAATTTGGTAGTTGTCGAAATTTTGGAAAGTGGATATTTTGGAGAGAACGGTTTCCTTATTATAAGTGCTAGTGTGTCGAACAAGTTTGAAATTCAAACTTAAAAAGCAGAACCGTCGTTTAACTTCCCAAGGCGTCTCTATAATTGCATCATATCTCCCTTACACATAGCATATATCTTTCTCTCTGATTTTTGTATCTAACCCTGAAAATTTCCTAATATTCCTTATTTGTGTGAAGTTTCTCTCCTTGAAATCATGCCGAAAACCAAATAGAAGTTAGTGAAGTCCAAGAAGGATGTTCCTAAACCTTCTCGCAGGTCAACTCGTCAAAGTCAGAACACCGAAACACCCCTTAATCCTGCAAGTTCCGACATGGCGGTGGAAAACCAACAACCTCTTCCGACCACTGAAACTAGGGTTTCATCTAGTCCATAGAAATCTTCCACTACAAAAGTGTCAACACCCGAAGTTGCTGAAGAGAAGGAAGTTGGTGGGACAGGTTTACCATCGTTGCTAAATCTCCCAAAAAGCGGAACAAGATCAAAGCAAGTGTCGTCGCAAAGGCGAAGAAATCCAAAAATAACATCGCTGTTGTTGAACCTACTGTGGCTGTTGAGCCCACTTCCAAATCTGACGGAGAGCCGTCACCTGACAACAATGATGCTGTTGATTCTGCCGAAAAAGAAACTGAAAATTTTAGTGGTGAACCAGAAAAGTCCGACAATCGTGTTGCTGATGCAATGAAGTGTCACCTGCTGTGGACGACAAAGCTAGTGACAACGCCGAAGGTGATTGTGCTGATAGCCCTCTCATTGTGGGTAACGCCTTCTCTCGTCAGTTTTATTCTCCTATTTTTGAATATCGTTATTCCAATGTGTTCTCTCAAATGAAATTTCGTCCTGGACGAACTATTGTTGGTGAACACTTTGAAAAACTTGGGCTTGTTGAACTGTTGAAGACAGTTGGTCTAGAAAATTCCGTACTATTTGTGGGGAAATATTGTCCCAAATTAATTGTTGAGTTTTACTCTAACATGTCTACATCTGTATCGGATCCCAAGTCCCTGAAGTTTCATAAAGTGTTTGTTCGAAATAGCATCGTTGTGTTCTTTCCCTCTATGATCAATTCTGTTATGGGATTGAGTGAAAGTTCGTTTCTGCCGCCTCTGACTGGTGACCTAGATGAAGTTGCTGCCACGTTGACAGTTGGGCAACTAAGCCAGTGGCTTGCCCTTGGCCGGTTTGTGAAGAGTCTCACACCTCAAACCAATGCACTACAGAAAATTGGCTCTTTGAACTGGACTCCAACATCGCACAAACAGTTTGTGACGAATATTCAAGCGAGGGTCATTTTCCACATTCTGTGTGGATCTCCATTCGACTTGGGCTCTATTACTGTAACGCCCCGTTCGATTTACAGAATTTTTAAGATTATTCTATTTATCGAATATTATTTATGAAGTCATATTTATTCTAATGGTCGCGATGTGGACTTAAATTCTATGTTGAAATACACGATCGTTCTATTTTAAAACGTTCGTCGTTCGGCGATTTCAGTTTAATCGCGTGATTCAAATCCGAGCCGTTGATTATTGAAAATTTCGAATATTGCTTTATTGGCATAAATATTATTTATTTGAAATAAATGCCTAAGTGATATTATGGTGTGGATTATGTGTATATAATTATGTGATTATTGTGTTATTATTTATGTGTTAGAACTATTAGGATTTATTTGAATTAGATTAATTGTTCGACAATTTTCGGTTTAATCGCGTTAACCGATTATTAATCTGTTCTGATTCGTTTTCGAACCATTCCAATCCAAACTTTGAATCTATTCTTTTGACCCGAGTCAATGCTAATTTCGGTCCATTTTAGCTCATAAGATCCAGGCCAATTGGGTTTATTGTTCCCAGCCCAAATTAATTGTATAAAATCGGCCCAAATTTAATTGTATTTTAACCATGCCCAATTTCAACAAAGTCTTGACCCAAGAGTTAAAATATTTTTCAACCCTTAAACCTATTAGACGCCACTAAAACGAGGATAACCCCATTTTCTTCCCCTTCAAATCGCAGCCTTTGGTCACCCTCTCCAAATCGCACGTCTCCCCCCAGATCGCGCAGAGCTCCATTGTCCAAACACCAGACTTCCCAATCGCTATTTAATCCCTGCCCTTCGTTCGATTGAACCCACCCTGTCGGCGCATCCCAATCGCCGTTTGCGCGTGTGGCTGCGGGAAGAAAAACTGAGCAGCAGATTTCGACGGTTCATCACAGCAACACCATCATCTCCGTCGAAGTCGAAGGGACCCCGTCCGTTCATGCCGATAACCATCGGTCATCGAGCCGTAAGGTACCGTCGATCCTTCTCAGTCGGCGATTCCGTTCAACAACTCCACGCCAGCCTGAGACTTTCTTCCCGACGGTGTGTCCGGCACCGTCGATCTGCAACTTCCTGCAACCTCTGTTCACGAGCAGTGCACGCCCCTGAGGTCCGAGCAGTCTGAGGCGAGACATCATCCCGGTGACCGTTCGCAGTTCCCCGTTTGCAACGGCACCCCGTCGACCTTCGTCTAGGGCCCGAACAGCAGCGGCAGCCCTTTCGGGTCCCGTGTGAGAATAGCGGCAGCCGTTCGAGGCTTTATCGAGCAACCGTAGACCTCGAATCAGCTGCAAATCGGCTCCTTATCAGCAAACAGAGACGGCCTATTCGGACGGGTTTTGCCATCGACTTCGAGCAGCCATCTCCCCGTCAGCTTCTTTCTTTCGAATACCAGCGACGAGCACTTTGGTGGAGTTAAGGAGTCGTCCTCTGTTCATCTTTTGTACGAGCGGTTGTCGGTCTGTGAAAATCATCGAGAGAGGTATATTGACTGAACCCTTGTAGTTTTGTTTTGCCCGAGGTTATATGGTTTTATGTGTTTTGTGTTAATATAAACTGGGAAATGTGTTGCTTCAGTTGAGAAATGGCATGCTTAATCTTAGTGGAAATTGGAGAGGAAATGTGTTTTGATTACATGTGCTTATTTGGCCGAGTTGTGATGTGATTTATATGTTGTGCCTTTATGTGATTATTTCATGCTGGGTTGTGAGTGTTTGATAGTTTTGTGTTATGTACCCAATATATAGGTTATGGGCTTTTATTAGGAAGTTATATTATATTAGTAGTTTAGTAATTTAGCTACTTATTTTATATATTAGTTTTATTATAGTATGAGATAGGTTTGGGCTTTAGTTATGTGTTAGTATGAATTGGGCTTAGCCTTTATTATAGTCAATAGGTTGATGACTTAGTATTTGTATTAGGTCTTTATAAATAGGTGGATGTTAGCAAAGGAAAAAGAACAAGAAGTAATATCATTATTTTCTCCCTCAATTTCTCTCTTCAATATTCTCTCTCCCCCTCACGTGTTCTACTCTCATCTCCCTCCCCAATTTCTTCCTTTCCCCTCTTCTTCTCAAACTAAAACCAGAAAATCATACAAAAAATACAGAAAATATTACAACAATTTCCAGAAAACCAAGTTCACAACAATTGGTATTCAGAGCGGTCGATCCTCGGCAATGGCAGACGAGCTCTTTCTCGATCAACTAGAAAAGCAACAAAAAATGTTAGAACACAAGATGCAGCTGGAAATTCAGAAACGAGAGGTCAGCCATTTGAAGATACAAAGCCAAATCGATGGGTTCAAATCAAACATTCATGGGATCAAATCAAATTTTCAGTCGCAGATGTTTGGATTAAATCAAAAATTGGATCAAGCCATTCAGGTAGCTGAATCCATTCAACAACTCCTTTTCAATATTCAAAACAAAAATCAGAAAACAACAAAACCACCATTCTCAGCACCAGAACCAGCATCCTTAGCCAAAAAGAAACTTACACTTGAAGCCCTCACTCATTCCCGGTTAGCCCCAAACATCACTTCCAATTTTGATCTGCAATTTCGTAGCCCTCTAGAATCTCAACCAGTTTTTCATGAGATTTGTGAGAAAAATATTGAAGGTGAGGGCGTGTTGATCAAAAACACAAACGGAGTCTCTAAAAAAGAGATTGAACCTCAAATCACCCAGTATGAGGCCTCGTTGAAAATTTTTTATGGAGAGTCAAAACAAGAGCCAATATGTGTTGCTGTTACCGAGCATATACGGCCGAAAACAATAGCCCAACCGAATCCTATTTCTGAAGCTTTCACTACCCCTGAGATGAAATTCCCCAGCAACCCAGAACCCCCTCAAAATTTTCAAGAAAGTCACACAAAAATATTCTCACCGATGCAAACAGTACCACAAATCGATGAATCTGTTGAGGTTTTATATCTGGCTGCAGTGGATAACCAAAAATCAACAAATGGGGAGACCGACGAAGTGCTCGACCTTACTGGAGATGGTGAAGGTGTACTGGTACAGGAACAGGGCCAAGAGAAGACGGTAACGTTGAGATGGACGTCGTTCGTGATAGATCGTGGAAGACGAGCACGAGGCGAGGGCTGTGTGGAGAAGGCAAGGGACGACGGCCTCGAAGAGGCTTGGTGTTGCCGGTCTCCAAAACGTGTCGATAGCTGTAGATCTCACTCACGAAGAACCACGAAGGAGCGGAGCTGGTCCTTCCTCGTCGGAGTTGCAGCAACGACAAACGAAAAAGGTAAGGGGATTCGCCGTCAAACCTGCCGGCCTCGCGGTTACGAGAAGAACCAAAACGGCTGTCGGGAAAAGGCTAAGATCCATCAAATTCACAATAGCGGCAGGCGTTCGGAAGCGTGGTCTTGCCGGATGTGGAAACGCGGTGGTGGATCGGGAATTCAAACTGAAATCATGAAAGAGGTCCGCAGCCACGGAGGAGCCCAGAAACACGGCGGTCGGTTAGAAGCTTGGTCTCGCCGGCTTCCAAAAAAATGGCGGCCTGTCGATTGCTCTTGCCGGATCGCTAAAACGCGAAGGTCACCGGCGCCGGATTTTGAACGGTCGCGATCGAGGTTAACTTCTGTGGTTATGGATGATTCTGGAAACCGAAAAGGGGTTGAGAATTGGGCTGACAAAATACTAATGATTTATGGGCCAACTTCACATGGGACTTGGTCATTTTATTGGGCTGCGGGTCATTTTGTGGATTTTGGACTGGGCTCAAGCATAATTGGTTTTGGGCCTAATCACTTAGGAATGGAAAATGGCAGCTTGAAGAAGAAGAGGACTTTTGCTGGACTACATTATCTGAATTTGGGTTGGGTTACTGCAGTTAGGAAGCTTAAAAATTGGGCCAATTATTGCCAATTAACATGGATTACCTTTGAGCTGCCACAAGAAGATTTTACTTTCGGGCCTTTGAAGATTTTGAAAGGGGAGCTATTGGATGCAATACCTACATTTTCAACGTATGAGTCTCGAGGACGAGACTCTTTCGAGAGGGGATTAATGTTATGTACCCAATATATAGGTTATGGGCTTTTATTAGGAAGTTATATTATATTAGTAGTTTAGTAATTTAGCTACTTATTTTATATATTAGTTTTATTATAGTATGAGATAGGTTTGGGCTTTAGTTATGTGTTAGTATGAATTGGGCTTAGCCTTTATTATAGTCAATAGGTTGATGGCTTAGTATTTGTATTAGGTCTTTATAAATAGGTGGATGTTAGCAAAGGAAAAAGAACAAGAAGTAATATCATTATTTTCTCCCTCAATTTCTCTCTTCAATATTCTCTCTCCCCCTCACGTGTTCTACTCTCATCTCCCTCCCCAATTTCTTCCTTTCCCCTCTTCTTCTCAAACTAAAACCAGAAAATCATACAAAAAAATATAGAAAATATTACAACAATTTCCAGAAAACCAAGTTCACAACATTTTGTTATCAGTTCAAGTGGACCTCGTACGGTATTGGAGTATGAGAAAAGAAAGGAGTTAAGCACGTATGTTGTTGGGAGTTGTTGAATTTCTGAAACCAATTCCTCGACTGTTGCGTAATTGTGTTAATTCTTGCTGTAATGGCTGAGTTTATTCTCTCCATAAGGTTCAGTGTAGAAACATGTATTTATATATTTACTTATTTATTTTTATATAGTATATTAAAGTTTCAGCACTTACAAGTTAATTTTCTTGTTAAAGGTCTAGTTGCAGGAAGAAGTTTTCTCTTAGCATGCTTAGTTCACTATTAAAAAGCATAATGAAAAGAGAAGTGTTATGTGATTGTGGGCTGGTATTTTGTTTGAATTGTTAAGTCGTATCCATATTAGATTATTGCTGCAAGTGTAAGTTAATTTCAGAGGTTATAATCAGTTTATTTAGTCTCTTTAATTACTTAATAAGAATTTTGAAGGTTGACCTTATCATGATTAATTTTATATTAGAGTTGTAATGTTTATGAAGATTTTAGTAATGAATATTCCCCACATTTCAAATTTGGTCTTCATGCATTGGTTTCTAAACTTTATAATTTGCACCCATGGGAATTTCTATTCTAGAGAGTTGGATTAAGCAATAGGGTTTCATATTACTGAATTGGTTCATAGGGCCTATTTTATATTGAATTTGTTTATGTGATATATATGCTGAAATAGTGTATTTTCTTTAAGGAGTTGTGATAAAGAGAGAAAAATTATGTAACTTTATTTGCTTATTTTGACTGAAATATCTGATTTGTATCTGCTTAACTTGATCGCATTTTGTGCTCTTATCTGATATGTGTACCCGACGTGTTTTAATGTGTTGATCTACATTTTCGATCAAAATCCTTAATAATAATTAAACACTAATTTGTAGATTAAGAGGAGCCGAACCCTCGCCATTGTTTGCTCGTGCATTCACCATTGTTCTCTGCAGTACCAGGTGGGTTTTATTTGAAAATTTGTCTATGCTGTAAATGTTATTACTGTTTCAAATTTGGTATGATCAAGTATGCATGTGGAACATGTAGCCTTCGATGTGAGCTGTGCCGGCCGTCGAACGGTTATCCCCGTAGCTATATAACGTACCCGTAGGGTAGTCTACATTTTGAGCCGTAAGTCCTGGGTTAAAGGTCTCTGTGCTGGACACATTTTGAGCCGTAAGTCCTGGGTTAAAGGTCCCTGTGCTGGACACATTTTGAGCCGTAAGTCCTGGGTTAAAGGTCCCTGTGCTGGACACATTTTGAGCCGTAAGTCCTGGGTTAAAGGTCCCTGTGCTGGACACATATTGAGCCGTAAGACCTGGGTTAAAGGTCCCTGTGCTGGACAACCCCGTTGGTAAGACCAAGGTGAGGCCTTGGCCGGCGGGATACTCCTACTGGCCGGACACTCGTAGTAAGGCCTTAGATAAGGCGTTCGGTGTATAGTTCGGCAGTAGTTTATTGCTATAGGTGTGCACACGAGTCTATTATTGATATTATTGATGGGAGATTGGGATAGATGATTGTTTCATATACGTGCTACGACCATACCTGACTTATTGTTGATTATTGATTACTGTTTTTACTATTGTGGATAATGTTTACTGCATAGTGGTGAGCGCTACTTTTTCCAACTATGTTCATCCCCACCTGAAATTCACGTTTCAAGATAAGCGAGGCAGGTGCGACGGCGGAGTTAAGCGAGTGGTGGTCGGTCTATAAGACTGTCCTATTAATGTTTATGCTTCCGCATTTATGATTTGATTTTTATTATGATCTTGAAATACTATTGCTTTTATGAATTCTGGATTTATGATTGAATAATGTTAAGGAGATGCTCCTTCAAACTTATGAATATTGTTGGAACCCGATTTGGGTGAATTATGCATTTTGGAAAAACCCGTTTTGGGAGTTAGTAATATTGATGATTGATTATTGATGATTGATGATTGATGATTGATATTGATGACTGTTTGAGTATTGAGAAATTGGTTAAGTATTGAAGTTCGCTTTGAAAATGAGTAACGCCTCAGGTGTTTTGAAATAAATTTGAAAAATTTATTCTGATTTTCGGCAATAAAAAGTAGAACAATTACTTTTGACAACGTAGTGTCATTTGCTGAGATTTCCATGCCCCACAAATTATTGCCTTTTCCTTCTACCATCTATGCAATTCTACTCAAGGAAGGAATCAAGATGGACCCGTGTGTGGGTGATGAACTCTCTCCTTCTCTGAAACCACTAGCACTTGCCGGAGTAAAGACTGTTCCCCGTATTCCCTCTATTGTCAAGGCCTCTGATGTACCTTCCCATCTCCGGGGATTCCTTAACCAACAGGTGGCCGTTCTTACTAGACTGGAAAAGAAGCTGGCAGATTTGCGTCATTACTACAAAGAGATTATCGGAGCTTTGAAGACGCATGCCCCCTTGACATCTAAATCGAAAAAGGGGAGAAGAAGAAGGTTGAGAGTAAGGGGAGAAACCAAAAGAAGGTTCCAAGTCAAAGGGGAAGGAGACTACTGTCAAAGGGAAAGAGAAAGATGTTGCTGCCAAGGGTAAGGAGAAGATTGTGAGTCTGAAGGTTCAGATGCTGAGGAAGAAGATGTGGAGTCAGACGAGGATGAGAAGGAAGATTCTGGTTCAGAGGAGGACACTGAAGCTGGCTCAGATGAAGGTTCTGATGGTGATGAAGAGATTGAAGATGATGAAGGGTCTGCTTAAACCCTTGGGTGGACATTTGGCATGTTTTGTGTTTTGTGGAACTGAAAATTATTTGGCGTGTTTTATGGTTGTGTGCTTTTATTTTATTTTATTTTTGAATGGTTGTTTAGGATGGTATCTATTAACGCAGGTTCCGTTGAGAATGATTTCTAATAGTTTCATTGTTCAGGTTTTGAAGTTGTTCATATGTACAACTGATTATGTGCATATCCTAGTTTATTTCATTTATTATGTATGCAGGGAGTTTAATGCAGGTTCCTGATAAGAGTTTTTGATTTATCTGCCAAAGGGCGAGATTGTCAAAATTGAAGATTGGCACCAAATCGACGAACCTTCATTTGTCCCCATGTTCAGACTGCTTGGGAAAAATTAAGGGAAATTTACTTTAAAATTCTTAGGTTAATTACGTAAATATTGGTTATAAAATTGACTAATGCGTGTGTTATTTATGCAGAAACAGTCAGATGCGCTTTCCTTATGAAAGAGATACAGCTGCTAATTTGGACTTACCAAAAGAAGAACCGGGAGAATCAATCAAGGAATTTCCATATGGGACATGGCTTGACAACGAAGACTTGGTTAGAACTTACCATATGTGAGATTCTATAAAATGAGAAGGATGCGCATGAAAAGAATTGTTTTTTGGAGTTCTGAATATTGTTGAGAGTTTCGGGTCATATGATGCTTTACTTTTTATTTGAGTAATAAGTCTTGATTGTAAGATATCGTTACAGAGTGATCGAATGTTCATTCTATTATAGTTTGAGGGACTCAAACGAGAAAACCACAAGGGATTTGTGGTCGGATAAGTAGTGGTGTGGATTATTGTTCAAGTAGAGTATAGAGGGAGTCTACATTGTAAACCCTTGAATAGTATTTGGAATATCTACATCAATGAAAGAGATCCGAAGGGAGAATTGGACGCTCTCCTAAAGGTTCAATTCTCATAATTACTGCTTCCGCAATTTGGTTGACTCTTCTTTAGTTCTGTTTCTTTAATTTGATGTAATTCGGATAATCTTGTGTATTGATATCGAATTTCACTTATAAAAATCACTAAAAAGATTCAAAAATGGGTTTACATGGAAAACGAGGTCAGAGGGTCGAAACACGGTTGAAGGGAAATCGACCACTGCGGCTTTGGCGCGGGCGCGGCTGCACACCTCGATCGAGATTTTTGGAGTTTGGCTCGGGGCAGCTCGATGAAATTTTGACACAACAAAACACACAAGGGACCAGAACACAAAAGATGGACCCTTAAATATCACCATAACCAATAAAACGATTTTTTCAAAAGGCCATAATGAGGGTATTTCAGTTCAAGAAGCTAGGCTAAGATTTTTTCCATGAAAATTTAACAACAAGCTAGACATCATATAAGAGTCCTAACCCCAGAATGTCAGGACATTTGGATGTTCCAGTCGTTTTATACATTTTTTTCAAAGTTTAAGGGCATATGGAGCATGTTTTGATTCAAACAGCTACATGTCGGGTTAGGACTTAAAATTTTTACATCATCTTAATCAACATAAAATTCCAGAACCTCCAAAAATAAAAATGGCTTAGTAGATTAATTTATATCATTTTCGAAAGAATCAAGGAAAAACAAAAAATTCTCAGTTCAGGCTCCTACACATCGAATTAAATTCTGAAATTTTATCAGCGTACTAAACATGAAAAAATACTCCTAACCTCAGAAAAGTAAGCAATTTGGAAGAGTGGATCATTTGATAGAAATTTTCAAAGATTTAGGGCAAAAGAAGCTCGAATAAGTTCATATAGCTACAGGCCGAAATAAAACATGAAATTTTTCCCCTTCAAAACACGAGATGACCCTCAAATTTTCAAGTCAATTGGATGAACATACGATTTTTAATGATTTTTGCAAGTTTTAGAGGCATGCTTGACTTCGAAAGTTCCTAAAGTCAACAAGACTTCGACCTAGGGAATTCATATCAGCCTTAAGACACACCAAGGTTTCATTTTCCACAAGAAATTCATGATATATATCAAGATATATTGATTTCTTCATAAAATAAAATAGATCTCAACTTAAGTCATAAATTCAATAAAAACTTAACCAATTCACCAAGAATCTATTCATATCCAATATAAACACATATAATGTAGGAGGTTTAGCCACCCATTACCGTACACCAAGGGAACACGCACGATATCGAACGAGGTGGCCGGTTCGAGTTGCAAAGGAAGCCTCGGTGGAGTGCGCGCGTGCCTCGGCTCGCTGGTGCGTGGTTCGCCTCGCGAGCAGACGGGGTGCAGCGGAGATCCTAGGCCGCAATCGGGGCCTGTTAGTCGTGGATGAATCGAACAAAGGCTGGGGGCGTCGATCTTCGCTGCTGGAACTCTCTCTCGCGTGTTGCTCGCGTGAAGGATGCTGGCGGGCACAAGCTGAGAGGGCTGCGATCGGGTGATGGAACGCCGGAAGGAGGAAGAGTGATGAAGTGATGGTTTTTGGTGTCTTCTCTTCTAGATTTTGACGAAATAGAGGGATGGAGAGAAGATGGTGGATTTTGTCGAATAATTTTAAAGGAAAAGTAATCAAAGGGGTGTGATATATGGCTAGGAGGGAGAGGAAATCAACGGGGATCCAACATCCCAAAATTAGGAGCCTTAAGGACTTTAATCAAAGCCAAATTGACCGTGTAGAGATGAGGGGATCAGCTCCTCAATCCTTTCCAAAAATAATGCTAAGGTGATTTGAAATTCAAATTGAATTGGTTTATCATAATTGAGTTCACAATTTTCCTCAAAAAGGACTTAGTAGGGGCGGGTTTAATGAGATTATTAGGGCCTAAATAAAACCTCAAAGGGCTGGTCTTAATTGATCGAGGCCCGATTCGATTGCTCGAGAAAAATATTAAAAACAGAACGATAATAACCTTACGCGATTAAACCGAAAATCCGAACGGTGAATGATAAACAAAATCGGACGAGCATATGTAATCATATTATTCAATCAATAATATAATAATATGCAATTAATTTAGGCATAAAAAAAATAAAATAAAATGCCGATAAAATAAATAATTCAGAAAAATCCATAATTCAAGCGGGACACTACACTATTATTTTGATATCTGTTATTTTCTTGAATAATTGTGCAGTATTTCTCCCTATTGAGTTGTTGATGTTCACTCCTTATTATCATTTCATGTTGGTCGAGTTAGTGGCGGGACACAGGATGGTGTTGTGGTCACATTGGACCAAATTTATAATTTATGATTATTGAGACTTTGGTTATGACTTTGTTAGAATCGATTATTTATCATGGTGTTTTGTTACTCTTAACATTGATATTTGAGATGTTTTACAATTATTATTGACTTTGATTAAGAAATTGGGTTTGATCATATTTGAGTATTCACAATTGAGAAGCAAAGTTCCCACAATTATCTAAGCAAGTTATTTGAGATAAGTTTCAAGATAAAGTAATTCCGCAAGTTTAGACGAAAAGGTTTCGCTGTATTGCCTTATGTAACAAATTGTTTTTTTAATTTATTTAAAGTATGAAAATAATAGAATTTTAAAGTTAAGTAAGAGGGCGTTATACGATCAGTTCATACAAGCCGTCGTCTTTATCTTTTCCCATCTTGTTCCTCTGGTTTTTGATCCTGGTAAGGCCCACAATCCTCTGCCTCAATGCTTTGGAGATTTTCATTGTTAAAAACTTTGGGTATTCAAGATGTTGAAAAACTCCTTCACATGCTTCTGGTACAGCGTTTCTGAGAGACTTACACGGGTTGAGATAAACTATCAAGGTCAGCTGAGACCACAAGCTGCCCCCGCGATTAGCAAAAAATGCCAAATCTGCAAAACTTATACCTGATTTATGCAGTGAAGCTCCCTGCGACGCTTCGGCAAAATATAATTCTAGGAGCCATCAGCAGGAAAGACAAATTTATTGTTCTGACATCCGCCGATCTGCGAAAATACCCCCAGACGTGAGTACGCACGACTGCCAGCGAATCCCAGTGACCTCGTTCACCCACACGCGAGTCCCGCGCCTTGCCAGTCTGCGCCATGCCAGTCCGCGATGATTGAACTTTTCACACAATTCTCTGCATATTCGTTGTCTATTTTATCGCATAATTTTACGCACTTCCAAAATTAACTTCTCTTATACTTCGCATATTTTATTATATAATGGGATCGTACTTTCTAAATTATATTTGCCTTTATGTTGCGTACTTTATCGTATAATTATTTTAAACTTGCGTAATTAATTTCTCCTCTGTATAGCATAAGAGTTTATAGCATAGTGAGATCGCACTCATTTGATTATTTTTATCTGCATGTCGCATAGTTTATCGCGTCATTATTTCGCGTTTATCAATTAACTTTTCATGTCTGTCGCATAGTTATAGAATAATGGCATCGCACTAGCTCGATTATCTTCTCATGTCTTTCTCATAGTGTATTACATAATTATTTCGTAATTTATCAATTATTTTTGCTTGTCTGTAGTGTAGTTTATCGTAGAATTACATTGCACAAGCTCGATTATCGTCGCGTAATTTATCATATAATGAGATCTCACTTGCTCTTTTATCTTCGCCTGTCTGACGCATAGTTTATCGCATAAGTAATTCGCACTTTCTTAATTAACTTTGCATGTTTGTTGCATACTTTATCGCGTAATTTGTTTCACACTTGTTCAATGAACTTTACTTGTCTGTCGCATAGTTGATCGCATAAGTAATTCCAATTTTCCTAATGAAATTTTCATATATGTTGCATGCTTTATCAAATAATTTGTTTAACATTTTACTCAATGAACTTTGCTCGTGTGCCACCTACCATATCGTATAAATATTTCGTAGTTTGTAAATTTTCTTCATCTGTCTGTCGCATAGTTTATCGCATAATAGTTTCGTACTTTATCAATTATCTTCTCATGTTTGTCGCATTGTTTATCGCATAATGTTATCGTATTTATCAATTATCTTCGCTTGTCTGTCCCATAACTATTCCGCACTTTATCAATTATATTTGTCTCTCTATCGCATAGCTTTTTGTATCAATTATCATCTTATGTTTGTCACATAACTTATTGCATAACTATTTCGCACTTTATCAATATCTTCGTATCTATCGCATATCTTTTCGCATAATTATCTCGCTCTTTATCAATTATCTTCGTTGTCTGTAGCATACGTTGTTGCATAAATATTTCTCACTTTATCAATTATCTTCGTTTGTCTGTCGCATAGCTTTTTGCATCATTTATCTTCGTCTGTATGACCCATAGTGTATCACATAACTATTTCGCAATCAATTATCTTCGCTTATATGTCTCATAGCTTTTCGCATAATTTCGCACGTTACCAATGTTGTCTGTCGCATAACTTTTTGCATGATTTTTTTGCACTTTATCAATTATCTTCGTCTGTGTATCGCATAACTTTTCGAATCAATTATCTTCGTCCGGCTGTCGCATAATTATTTCGCACTTTATTAATTATCTTCGTCTGTCTGTCGCATAGTTTTTCGAATCAATTATCTCCGTCTGTCTCATAGTTTATCTCATAATTGTTTCGCACTTTATCAATTATCTTCGTGTGTCTATCGCATAATTGTTTCGCACTTTATCAACTATCTTCGTCTGTTTGTTGCATAGCTTGTCGCATTATTGTTTTGGACTTTATCATTTATCTTCGCTTGTATAGTGTAACGCCCCGTTTTATTTTAAAGAATTTATCGAATTTATTTAATAAAAATCAGATTTTTTTTTTTTTAAATCCAAGTTAAAACCTTTTTCGAGAAACGGGCGCTACTTACTAACATCAACCAACAACACACATCCAACAATACAAGGGAACTACACATGCACGAGCTAACAATAAAACAAATACCAAAACATAAGTCTCAAACCATTTTAAAAGGGTCTAGCATTATTCAAAGTTCAACTAAATCCTACACATACATAAGTCAACCGTTATAAAAATAAACCAGCTTATTCAAGTCTCAACATTATCCAAAAAGTTTAACATAAATCCATGGTTCATCCAACACAAACATGATTTCAAGCTGAGGCATAAATAATCCAAAATAAAAGCAAGTAGTTCATCATATAATAAAAATAGGCGGAAGCAAAGACACATCAGTTAATGACCACCATCTCGCTCGTCCTACGCCACCGCCTCCAGCTCGTCTCAACCTAATACAAAGGAAGAGAGAAAACAACAAGAAAATAATGGGGGTGAGCAACCAACTAGCTCACCATTATCGCACAGTTATCCCGCATAATTATTTTTAAAAACAGTATCACAGTAAACAGTATCAAAATCGGTATGCACAGAATTCATAGCCTAAACCCCCTACCCAGCCCTATCGCAAACCTCCTATGTACATACAACAACCTTCCGGATACAACGGCATGGCTGTAACTGGAAACATTCCCACCCCCGGGTACAACGGTTCGCAGGATCCTTTCCAGGAGACAGCAGAGATGTTTTTCCCCTTCCGGATACGACGGCATGGGGCGTCCCTCCCGGATACAACGGGCAGGCGACCTCCTACTGTTTTCGCATTCATCAAGGCACTAGCGTTCGGGACACTTAGACTAGAGTTCTCATGCATACAAAAATTTTCAAAAGAAAAATTACACGAAATAAGGAGTGCGATAAATATGGAATACATCATAAATGTACCCACCTGATAGCAGCAACAGTTCACAGAATCACAAATCCAGAAACGAGGCGAGGTCAACACCTCTTAAACACCTACATTATGACAAGATCCTACAATCAGAATCTATCTCGACTTAAATCAGAAATCACAAGACAGACCTAGTCGAACTCGTTTCGACTAAGTAGTTCGTGAAGTCCTGTGGATGTTGGAACACTAAGACTCGGCTCTAAACTCGACCAAACAACATAAGGTAGTTTACACAAATCCATCTAAGGATTGACCAAGTCAACTCACATAAAAAAACGAAAGGCAAGTTGATTCCCAAAATTTCATATAAAAATCATGTTCGGAAATAGAAATCATTTAATCGCATGAAAATAGATGGTCAAGCTACCCTACAAGTTAAGCTCTGAAAATTTACACAAAATTTCATCTCCCAGAAACATGTCAAACCACAAAGTTTCAGCTTTAAACTCGAAATACCTTATTTTATAAAATTCGAACAAGATATCAGCAAAATGGGCACATTAATTCATACTCAGACTTAATGAATGAATCTGAACTTGAAAATTTTACACAGCAACATACAGTATGCTAAAGTTCATGTATAAAAATCTCAGCCTTAAATGATAACTGCTGCTATTTTTAAAAATTCATATGAGCAACAGCAGTTTATCAAATTTAAATCCAAACTGAATCCAAACGGACTGTAAAATTTCCCATCTTTTACAAACATGATCAAACACCTAAAATAGGCCTCTCAGTAAAATTTCAGAATTTTCAATGCAGTAACCGATTTTTAAAAATTCAAACAACAATTCTGCAGATTCAATAAATAAAATATTACCCATATCAAATCAACTCCAAAAATTCTATAAAAATTAACACAACACAAATAAGTCACAGAGGCATGACATATTCGAATTCCAGCTCATTTCAGTCAGGAATGAATTCTTTATGCATCTAACAATATTCTGGACAGATTACAATTTAATTATTAAAAATAGCTACAGGCCTCCAAAAATTTCGAAAATTTTACACAAGGCAGGAAATGAACAGATAACACATCCCTCAAAATTTCACATCGTTTCGAGCAGCGAGCTATTTTTAAAAATTCGAACATCAAAACAGCGATTAACAAGCTCGACCACTTGACAATTAAATCACAACACACAATTTATCGTCCGAGGCCTTTTCATAAGACCAAGGACTCGACATTGTTCCATTATCCACCGACTTACATGACTTTTGAGGTCTCGTTCGATTTTTGAGAAAATCGAAGAGATCCCGAACATACGAACACAATAAGCACAACAATTCAATATATTTGCACTTATTCAACAATAAATTCACATTATATATATAACAGGAGCACAACATGAATATGAACAAATTTAACGAACATATATGAGTTAAACAAGACGGAAAGACGACGAGGTACCGTTCTCGGGAATCGAGCGAGAATGGGTTCGAACGGGCTCGACGGTAAACTCGTCTCGCGAAAGAGAAGGGCTCGTCGCTCGGGAGGAGAACTGGGGGTCGCTGTTGCTGGTTCACGAGCTCGCCGGGAAGGTCACCGGACGGGGGTCGCCGTTCGCTGCAACTGGTCGCCGGAAAAACGCAACAGGAGGTCGCGAGTTGCTGTGCGGACGCCGGAGGTTCGGGAGCTGCTCGCGGGAGGCTCAGACTCACCGGGAAAAACGCAGAACAGGGTCGCCGGAAGTGGTTGCTTCACGCCGGCGATGATGGTGGCGAGATGAGGAGATGACGACGAGAGGATGGTGATAACAGGAAAAACCAAAAACAAAAAGGGAGGGGAAATTCCAACGATGAAGGTGATGGCAAGGAGTCACGACGAAAGTGAAGGTGATGGTCGGTGATGATGATGATGTGGGACGAAAAGAAAGTCACAGCGAGAAGATGAAGGTTTTTTTTTTTTCTTCTGCGAGAGAAATCCAGCGAAAGAGACGAGGGAGGAGGGAAAACGATCGACAAAAAAAAAATAAAAAAATAGGGCTGCGGGATTGAGTTTTTTATCACAAAGGAAGATTACATACATAAAAGTACCTACATGCTATTAGGTTTAAAGTCTTGTTGTCCAAGACAACACCAAATTCACGCACACGCACGCTAGGAAGAAAGGAAAAGGAAAATCTATCGGGCCGGGCCCGAGAAATTTGGGTCGAAGGGATTTTGGGCCGGTTGGGACATCAAATCGGCTCACGGGCTCGATTAAAATTTAAACAGATATATTCGGGCCCAATTCAGTTCCAACGAAAATTATCGGGCTCGATTTCGAATGCAAACGCGCGATAAAAATAAACCGAAAAAATAATTATATGTATTTTACACATTATTACATACACATTTACAATTTAAATATATCACAAATAAATCAATTAGACAAATTTCACAATTAGCATTTAATCACATTTGACAATTAATACATATTATGGCATTCAAGAAAAATAAATATAAATATTATCACTAACTGATAATAACACTAATAATAATAATAATAATAATAATAATAACAATAATAATAATATTAAATCCCAAATAATCCACAAATAAACGGGGCATTACAGTCTACCCTCCTTAAACGATTTCCGTCCCCGGAAATCCAAGAAAAATCGTCCCAACAGGACAACTGACACAAGAGAGAAGCTCAAACCACTAAACTCGGATACTCCATCCAAATTTTCCCACTCTACCAAGTCACACCGCACTAGCCATGGTTACCCTGCCGGACTTTGACGAGTACCTCTTCCGGACTCTCCCTACTTGATTCGTCAATCCAGTAGGTCACCGGTACCTCATCAAAGGTAAGGTTCTGCCCACATGCAGCTCGTCAAAGATCGCCTCGTGCCTAGAGTCGCGCACCTGTCCCCTCTCCACGAGGCACTGAACAGGTCGTGCACTCTTGCAAGCTCCGGTGATGGGGTCAACCGTCAAGCTAAGACGTCGACTCGGTCGAGAATCACAAAAGGACCAACAAATGGGGCTGATACTTCCTTTCTTCCCAGAGCTCGAGGTGTACAACGCCTCTTTCCGTACTCAGAACCTCGTACGGTACCATCAAGATCGTCGCTTATTAGCCATCGCTATAAGCGCCCTTTCTTATGGTAAGAAAATTCCACACGACACACCCATCGAGTACACCAGACTCAAACTAGTCTCTCAGGGTCTCGACAGCATGCCCTAAACGCATATCTATCTGGATTTCTACGCGGTGCCAAGTTCAGTCTCGTGCCCGGGTCACGTTGACAACTTGCCCACGATCCCAACATGATCCGTGCGTCCGTATCAGACGGGCCGCCACGGAATCTTTTACAACAGGCTAACAAAGCAACAACAACACCACAAACTCAACACTGATACCTACAGAAGCCACGGTTCTGCTCGATATCGCTGACAAAGCCTCATTCCCTGCCGACACGAGTAACAGCTCGTATGCGGCTTAGGAAGTATTGACTAGATATTCGAAAACAATTTCTATCGCAGAAACTGACTCTCAGATAGGGATGCTCGACGATCCCATTATAACGGTCTAAAAGGACATAGCTAGTCCGAGGTTAAATGCACTGTCACCCGAGAGATGTCATACACACTGGCGCTGCATAAGCGGGGCGCTGGGACGTGTGCCTACATCTGTTCGGAGAACAACTGCAAGGTCAAGGTTTCGGCCACACACTGGCTTGGGAAGCTCCTGCGTTCGGTGATGGTGGCTGCAGCTCGCGTGCGAGTCAACGATCGGCCCTGCAGTGCCTCACGTCTCTCAGCACGGGCTCGCGTGCTCGACCACCACTTCGCGTGACAACACCCAGTCAGCGTCGGCGTTCGGTTCGAGGTACAATAAGGATTACTCTAATTCAAGGCTCGCACTATCAGGGGTAACCCGAAAGGAAAAAGGTTTTCACAAAACCAAGAAACATTAGGTTTCAACAAGGACATCATCCCCCAGCATTTAGGTATTAACAATCTCGAAAGGTTCAGGGTTTCAAAACATCACATCTAAAGAAAAGGAATATCGGCATCCTCAGCTAGAAATCATCCCCAACTCAGTGGTCATTGTCGAACAAGGAAAAAGATCAGCTCGCATGGCTAATCGTGCCGGCAGTCTTAAACGAGCTCAAACTCTACGCCGCTAAGCTTTTCACGTTTTTGGATCTCATCACGAAGCCTCCTTGGTTGATTCGTCACGATCACGCCTCGAACATATGACATCAACGATACGATAGACCGATCCGGTATGAATGAAGTACCCAGACTAAAATGGCATCGCCAAAATCGAAAGAAACGATATAAGACAAGCGGTAAAACAAAAGTACTTGTCTTAATTAATATATAAGGTTGCAATTTCTCAAATGAAGACTCCAAACAAATCAAATACTAGAGCTTTCAGAGGGTTGCCAAAGGTCAAAGAATTACAAGAGTCACTCTTGAATTTCCGAAGGGAGAAGAACGGGAGCTTCGAAGAATTCACAATGGACACAACACAAAATGAAAACGGCTCTGCATCAGGCTCGACTACCCTCCTTAAAAGATTTCACGCACACCACTGCGGTTCAAAGCTAAAACAAAGCACGAAAGAAATTGATCGCCGTCTTATGTCAAAGCTAAGGTATTCTTTAGTTAACCTTCACATCGACTTAGTGACGTTACGCCACACGATTAAGGATCCATAGAAGGTGAAATTTCGATGCTCAACACAATCCAAAATTTCTACGCGAGGAAAAAGGAAAAAAAAAATCAAGCGAAATTAACACGGTACGAAAGTCAAATATATAAGATGGTCTCGAATTACAATTCAAACTTAACTACTAAGCGAAAAGTAGTAGTCAAAGGCAATGGAAAAGCACTCGGGCGGCAAAGGCGTGAATGGGTAGATTAAAGGGTTGGAAACAGCTTAAGCTCACACATTAAATTTGCTGCCAATTTTCCAGAAAACTGAATTGCACGAAGTCCGATATTTTTAATACATCTCTATGAGAAAAAAATGCTATATGAATGAAACTTGTGACATTTGAATCCTAAGAGACAAAAATACATTTCATATGAAGACACTGAAATCAAATAAGACCATTTAGCAGGTGATAAATCATCAAACATTGAAAATTTATTTACAGTCCATAACTTGGGATATGCCACTAACCAGACTTCAGTAAAAGCTAGCTAATTGGAGCTACAGACATGCTTTCAATGAAATTCAAAACCCACATGCTAGACAACTCAAATGTCTACAACTTTTCTGAAGATAACTTTGGCAATTAATCACATTATCAACGAGTTTGATCACAAAACATATGATTCAACGAACCTGCCAGAGACTAACATGTGAAATGGACATAACTACAGGATTTATCCTCTAGATCGAGCTACAGACTTTCAAATGACATGGTTCAAGTCTCAACTTAAACCTAAGGCATGCCTCTACAACTTTTATTTATAATACCGAAGCATAAAAGGTCATTTAGATAGTGTACAATCAGTTAAATTCAATATCAGATTCTGCCAAAACACAAAACTCTATCTCATGCATGTCTATCTTCCTAAGAACACAACTCGAGCTACAGAGCACATATTAACATGAAATTTATCTCATTTGAAATATAAGAAATATACCTATAACTTCTATGAAGGGCACAAATTCATAATAGCACGTTATGACATGATAAATAGGTCATACATTAATTACACACATGCTGCCGGGTAACAGAAAAACTGGACGCGCAATATTCTCGTAAAAATCATAACTCATTCGATATAACTCGGAATCGAGAAATTTCAAAGCCCAGATACAGACAACCGAACATACTAATGAATGAAAACGAACAAATTATAACAGGGAAAATCAGCCATTTACCTAATCCCCACGAATCTACCAGCACAAGTGGTCGGATCATCAACATGAACTCGACACTTAGACTCCTCTCTCGATTCTCCTTAATCGGGTTCTAACACGTGTCTAATAGTTCAAGCCACAATAGTCACAGACTTCCGAATAATCCACACACCCAGGACTTCTTCGTTCGTCTGTACCCTTTACTTAAGCCTTCTCTTTCGAGATAGCTTACGAATGAAATCTCATTCGATGGAACTAAACAGAAACTCGTAACGAGAGCACTGCTATAGACCGAACTTAACTCGATAATACCCATCCAAAAACTCACAACAAAAAAAATCTCTAAAGTCGGCATTTAACTCTACACAAATAGAGTTCAAGTCCGAATAAACGGAGGGTAAATTCCTAAGCCCCAATAAAAGAACAAACCATAATCACGTCATTCACAATAATCAAAACAAATAAAACTCATACCTTGAGCTGGTGCTGCGAGACGAAGCGAGTGCTCAAATGGTCATTAAACACTTAGTCACATATGAACCAGTCTACAGAAAAACAAGACTGGCTCTGATACCAAACTGTAACGCCCCGTTTTATTTTAAAGAATTTATCGAATTTATTTAATAAAAATCAGATTTTTTTTTTTTTTTTTTTAAAATCCAAGTTAAAACCTTTTTCGAGAAACGGGCGCTACTTACTAACATCAACCAACAACACACAT
>BKCP01010737.1:1675463-1691910 GCA_008636005.1 Striga asiatica | reverse complement strand
GTAGCTGCTAGATTAGTTGAGTTTTGTTGCTAGGTTAGTTGTCTTAAGTTGCTAGGTTATTTCTTTCTTGCTGCTAGGTTAGTTGTCTTTTATTGCTAGTTTTTTTTTCTTTTTTTATCAAGACCCAGAAACTAGGGCCCAAAGTGTCAACATAGTCTCACAATCCAAACCGAAATGAAAACAGAAAATGAAAATAGAACAAGGTCTGTCATCGGGCTAACAGGTGCCCGGAATAAATGGATGGTCTAAGAAAACCAAAACCAGAAACCTAATCTACTGGAATCGAAACGATGGATATCCCAGCTGATCCATCCAAACCAGCGTGCGAAGACGGAGTGGAGCAGTGTAGGTCTGATACGTGTGCGTGTCTGGTATGGTAGCGCCAAGACTGGCAAGGTAATCAGCAGGTTTGTTCCCCTCACGGAAGATGTGTGTGATCCTGTAATGGACAGACCGAAGTAGATCTCTAATGCGCATAAGTGGGTGTTGAATCTGCCACGAGCCCTGAAGACCCGAGGCCAGAAGGGTGACGACAGCCGCTGCGTCCAGCTCAATCCAAATATGACTAGAGAGGTCGGCAGCAATCTGAAGGTCAATCTGTAATGCCTGAATCTCTGCATCGTAGCTCGAGGATGCCTGAAGGGATGTGTGGAAGGCGGCGATAAGAGCTCCACTGTGGTCCCGGATCAAGCCTCCTCCTCCGGCAGTACCGCTATGGCGATCGAAAGATCCATCGGTGTTCAGCTTGACCCAAGGAGAGTCGGGTCGAAGCCAAACAACAGCTCTGGGCCGAGGGGACCGAACAGGCGGAGGGGGAGCCACCCTGTAGCGGTGCGGTGGCGTGCAGTCTGTGCACTCACGTGCAGAAAGCCTGCCAAACGCTGTGAGGAGCGAAACGTGTCTCTCCACCTGCAAAACAATGTGAGAAAGCAAGAAAGTAATATCCCTATGCTTCGCACTATTCCTTTCCGTCCAGGTGAACCAAAGGATCAGACAAGGAATGAGGAAGCTCACGTGTCTAAAGTGCGTGCTCTGTGAGAAAAAACTCAGGAGCTCAAAAAAACTGTCTGTGGAGGGTAGGGATATATGAGTCCAAGTAGCAAAATTCTCCCACACTCTCCTCACAATCTCACTCTCTAGAAAAAGGTGGGTAAAGGTCTCGGTCTCATGACGTCCGGTCTCAGAACAACACACACATCGGGAGGGGAAGGATATCCCCCTCGCATGTAACACAGTGTCCACGGGTATCCGGCGCAAGAGGTAGGTGCCAAAGGAAAACAGATATGGTAGGGGTGAAAAGGTCGCTCCAGATGGCTCCAAAGAGAAGATTCGGCCGATCTCTCAGCCTGATCTGCTCCCAAGCCGAGGTAGTAGAAAACACACCCGATGATGTAAGTCTCCACCTCATACCATCCGAATCGTCTCCCGAGATGGGTATCTGCTGGATCCTATCTAATAACTGCTCACTAAAACCCGTCCCGGAACCCAACTCTCTATCAAGCTTCCCCCTATCCCACGACCCGTCCGTCCAAAGGTCGCTCACAAGCAGGTAGGGGGAATGCGACACCTGCCTATCTCTAGACAACGACCTATCACCCAACCACCACTCATCCCAGAAACTAACCTCGCCAACCCCCAAAACCCAAAAAATATGATCCTGGGCGCGTCTATCAACCCTAGTAAGATGCTGCCACTGTCTGCTATCATGCGCAACCGCCGTTACCCAACAAGGGTGAATGGCGCGTCTAGAGCAGTACTTGCCGCGAAGGTACTGGGCCCAAAGCGACTTTCCTTCCTTGAAGCGCCACCACAACTTGTATGAGAAGGCAGTAACAATATCCCTAAGGCGACGGATGCCAAGGCCACCCTCAGGGAGAGGGCGGCAGATGGAGTCCCAACTCACCCAGTGGGTACGTCTTCCCCTCCCCGAACCATCCTCGTAACCCTAGAAATAACGAGCCATGATCTGGTCAATCACGTCAAGGGTGGACCTAGGAGGGTCGAGGACCATAAGTAAATGAAGCGGAAGGGAGCTAAGGGTGCTCTTGATCAGAGCAAGCCGACCACCGAACGAAAGATGTCTATGCTACCAACCAGAAATCCTATCGATAATCCTCTGCCTGATGCCCGCAAAGAGCGCTCTCGTGAGGTTGCCCTTATATAAAGGGGCACCAAGGTAGGTAATGGGAAGGTCACCGTGCGCAAAGCCAGTGATCTCGTGGACTCGCTGAGCCCACTTGTCCGCGCTGGAGGAGGAAAGGGTGAAGGTGCTCTTCTGCACACTGATCAGCTGGCCGGTAACCGAGCTATAATGCTCCAGAAGGTGCATAAGCTCGATCAGCCCATCATCATCCGCACGAGTGAAGATGATGATGTCATCCGCATAAGATAAGTGCGAGACGGGGGGACCATAGCCACGGGTGCTATATGTCATCTGAGGATATTCGCGGATAAAGTCGTCGAGGCAGCGAGAGAGGTAGTCCGCCGCAAGAACAAAAAGGGACGGGGAAAGGGGGTCTCCCTGTCTAAGGCCTCTAGATGAAGGAAAAAATTCTGTGGGGCTGCCATTAACCAGGACCGAGAACGTGCAATGCTCCACACACGCCTCTACAAAGCTGATCCATCGCTCCGGGAATCCCATCCTAGCCAGTGCCTCCCTAAGAAATGGCCACTCCACTCTATCATATGCCTTAGCCATATCTGGCTTCAGCGCAATGTTCGGAGCCCGCTTCCAGTCTGCATGGGAGATATCGTGGATCATCTCCTTGGCCAAAAGTATGTTATCACTAATGACCCGATCCTTGACGAAGCCACTCTGGTTCGGAGAGATGAGGGAGGGGAGAATAGGGGAAAGACGGCCGTTAAGAATCTTCGAAATAAGCTTATTGGTCATGTTACACAGGCTGATGGGCCTGTAGTCGGACCAAGAGCTCGGATTGGGTCTTTTGGGAATCAAGACAACAGAGGTAGCCGTGAAGGAATCCGGCATCCGGTGACCGATGAAGAAATCCAATACCGCCTCCTCAACATCAGGCTCGACTATATCCCAGCAGACCTGATAGACGAGGGAAGAGAACCCATCGGGGCCAGAAACGCTGTTGGGATTAATCCCAAAAACAGCATCCCTAACCTCCTCCCTGCTAGGAAGCTCACAGAGGTCGACAAGGTCGACCGAATGAGGGATGGTAGGGAAGAGAGAGATGGTCGGGGCAACGAGGGACCATCTGTCAGAGGTGAAGAGGGTCTGGAAGTGAGCAACAGCCGACTCCCGAATCTGAGACTCCTGGGTCAGGGATGACCCATCTGCCTCAATACTATGGATGTACGACTTAGCACGCTTCTGTCTAACGAATCCCTGGAAGAACCTAGTGTTCCGCTCGCCCGTTGCCACCCAGCAAACGGCCTCCTTCTGCTTCCAGAAATCCTCTTCCATAAGGAGTCGGAGCTGGTACTCGGCGTGGCAGCGGTGCATCGCAGTCCCATTCTCCGGAGTGGGATCCAGGTCATAGGCCCGCTCAGCCTCCGCGTGCGCACTCTGAGCCGCAGAAAGGCGTTGATGGAGGTTTCCAAAAACATCCCAGTTCCACTGTCTCAACCTACGCCGTAATCTGCCGAGCTTAGCTTCGAGATTGTGCATCCCGAAGAGCCCAGTCGGTTGAAGCCAGGAATCCCTGACAGTGTCATGGAAATAGTGGTGGCGAACCCACATGTTCTGGAACCTAAAGGAAGCGCGGCGGGGAGCGCTCGAGAAGCGACACCTAATGAGGAGTGGTGAATGGTCAGACCCAAATCGAGTGAGATGCGTGACGGTCGTGACTGCAAACACCTTCGACCACGCTTCAGAGACCAAAGCACGGTCGAGCCTCTCTTTGAGGTCGTCCCTAACCCACGTGAAGGGCTCACCCTCACATCCAACATCTATCAACTCACAGTCCGCCACAGTCTGAGCAAAGTCCCACATCTCCCGGGACCGGTCCGTGCGGCCACCCACACGCTCATCGGGGTGCAGAAAGATGTTGAAATTGCCACTAACCATCCATGGCAATCCCTCCATACTCTCAGCAATCTCACGCAAGGTGTCCCACAGATCGTGTCTCCCGACTCTATTACACTTGGCGTAAACCAAAGTGTGAAATATGGGCTCAGGGAGATGGGCAGCAGAAAGCTCGACATGAAGCACCTGATCGGTTTCCCGGAGGACCCGACATGTGTAGTCACGCGAGTGGAAGAAGAAGATCTTATGAGAAATGTTACCCACGCCCGAATGGAAACCAAGACGACGTGAGAAATAGTCAAAGTCAAGGGTGCGAATCATCAGCTCAATAAAGCCGACAAAATCCAATCTATGATCACGAATGAGAGAGCGAAGGTGAGCGAGAGTGGCCCTATTAGCCAGTCCCCGTCCATTCCAGGTAATGGACGTGATAGACATATCAGCAATCAGAAGAGCCACCGGACGGGGTCCGCCTGTGGCGAGGCTGAGTCAGACCACCTGAGGGAGGGGGTAGGTGGCGAGAGGATCGACGAAGAACTGAAGAGACGGTCCGCCTCGTCATGCGCAGTGTGGGTATGGTATTCGAGGGGGAACGCCCTCGGAAAGCGCTCGTGGCCTGCGAATCGTCAGGCTGAGCAGTCTGACCAAGACTGACACTAGGTGCCTGCCCCATGTCCGAGCATGCCTCCTGTCTGTCATGGTGCACGAAAGCATTGGAGGCAAAATTCTCGCACGAGACGTCGTGCTGAGCGCGGTTAAGACCGCATGCCTGCTCAGAGAGGGCAGGGGAAGAGACTCCATCCGGCAGAGCACTCGGGTGCTCGCCGTCAGAGTGTGGCTGGAGAGCTATAGGCTCAGTCAAAATCTCCATCTCCGCAGAGGGGAGGTGAGCCGGCAATTCCCCTTTCGAGGAAGCGGTGGCAGGAGCTGTCCTCATCTCCAGAGAGCAATCCTGGCTATGTGGGAGGACAGACAAAGGGACAGCATCACGAATGTTGTCATGAGATAAATGGGTGGCTGGGCCAGTGGACGAAGTGGCCGGCTGCTCTAGATCATCTACTAGGAGGTCGTTGTCCTCTAAAAGGCCAAGATCCGAGAGACCGTGTGGGTCCCTAGAGGAAGGCTCAGCCTCATCCTTTGACTCAGGGGAGAGAGGTGCAAAGAACGAGTGTCTGGCCTTGAAGGCCGACTGAAGTGTCTCTCTGGGAATAAAGCCTGTAGCCTTGGCCTTGGGCCCAACTATGATCAATCTGTCTGACTGGTCAGGATGAGCATCCTTCCCAGTTTGGGCAATGGCGTCCATCTTCGCCTTGCCCTTATCCATGGCCCCCTTTGGGGACCCGGGTGTCTGGAGAGGGCCTTTTCCCTTTCCCTTCGGTTCCCTCTGGCTATTGGAGGGTCCCAGCTGGGCCGTACGACGGTGCTGAGGTGAAGCGGGTCGTGGCTTATTGCCACTGATATAGCAGTCGGCCGCTATATGACCGACATGACTGCAAGCGGAACAGAAAGCGGGGATCTTCTCGTAGATCACCCGCTGAGCAAATGTCTCCGAACCCTGCTCAATCTCAATCTCGTGGATAGGCTCCACTCTAAGATCAATCTCGACACAGAACCGCGCCATATTAGCCCTGGACTGGAGAGCAGTCGGGGCATCAATGCGGACCGGTTTTCCGACACACTTAGCAAGTGTGGTGATGGAATCCTGGTCATACAGATGTGGTGGAAGGCCAGGGAGGCGGCACCACACGGGGACGACCGGCGTCTCCGTCTTCGGGATGAACCCGGAAGTGTACTTGAATACCCTAGCTGGGCATCCACATATAGAAATAGAAGTCCTAAGCCATGCCTCATTATAATCTTCGGAGAGATTAAAAGTGACTAGAAGATGATTGAAGTTATACCACTTAAATGAGAACCTACCCTTAAATCTCAATTTTCCTAATCCAGCAGCTAGGTCTCGGGGAGGAGGGATAGCATAGGTGAACTTAAAGACCATTGTGTTCGCTAACTTACCTGCGAGGGTGTCAGCTTCGGCCTGTGAGAATCGGACCTTCACTCTGTTCCCCTCCGAGCGGATGATGGTCCCGCAAGCATGGTCACAGTCCCCGTCAAAGATAAACTCCTTGGGTATCGGCCGCGGGTTAATCTTTCCGCCCGAAACGTCATCTCTCTTCCCCGTAATAGCTTCTCGGAAAGAGAGCGGGCCAGTGGAAGTGTCTGGCAGAGATCCGGGTGCAGCGGGGTTTTTCGTTGGGGGGCCCGTCGGCGGTGTCCCGTTCGTGGGAGGTCCAGAAAGATGAGCCGCCAACGCCGTGATTGGCCCCGCAACCACAACATCGTCTTCTTGCATATACATGACATCCGGATTAGAATTTTCGGCCGCAAGAGTGGCAGCTCCGGCAAGTTGGTTGGTCGGAGGAGGTGTGTTTGGTCGGGGACCGAGAATTTTGGCCGAGGAAGTTGACTCACGGATATTCCCGGTAGGATTTCTGACGGATTTTGATTTTCCGGTAGCGTCTCCGGCGCCGGCGCCGGTGGAAGACATCACGGCTACTGTCGGCTGGATGGTTGTGGAGGGGGATGTCGAAGGCGGGTGGCGAGCTGTGTGCAGAAGACGGCTTCGGTCTGCGATTTTATGGAGGTAGGCGGGTTTTTGTGAATAGTGGGTTGGGGGGTTGGATTTAAAATGGAGATGGGCTGTGAGTTGTTAGTTGAGTGGGTAATGGTGTTGGACTAAATTTGAAGGAGGGTGTTGTTGGGCTGCCGTTTGGATTTGTTTGTGGTGGGAGCAGGTCCATAAAGAGGAAAGCTCAATGAAGGGCTTAATTGGAGTATGGGTTGGGAATTGGGTTCAGAAGTGTTTAATGAAGTGTTGGTTTGGGCCTGAATATTGGTGAGTTGGCCCAATGTGATGTCTCTTAGCTCAGGATTGGAGCCAAACCCTACCATTTGGCATGGGTGTAACTGGTGGGAGGGGGAGGTAGATTCTTTACAATTCAACAGAGGAGGAGCGGCGGCGGCACTCATCTTCTCCAGTGAGCCATTTTTCGGCAGTGGACCGCATGACCCGAAGACAAGCGGTCTGTTTTCTGTACTCGGCTCCAAGGACGCCGTCGACCTTTCTGTGCAGATTTCGATGATTGAAGTTGAGAGCCCCTCTGAATTGATATTCCCACAAAGATGCTCGACAGCTTCTGCAATTTCTCCTTCCTCTAAGATTTAGATTTTGTTTTATTCTTTTCCTATCTTATTGAACTCGTTTTTTTCGAGAAAGGCTGATAAAGCCTCTCAAAATTCCAGCCTAGACATGAAGGTCTCCAAATCCGAAGCTATGATGGCGGGTGAGTGTTGTCTGTTTGTCGGAGAATTGACCGGAGGAACCATGATTGGACCAAGCTGAGGATGAAATTAAAGGACTAAAAGGTTAAAGCACGGGTGAAAAGAGGGTATAAGTGACAAAGATTTTCTGTAATGTGTGTTTTTTGATTTTCTGGTTTGCGATGAAATTAAAGGACTAAAAGGCTTGCCGGAGATCTGAGAAACTAGACTAAAAAAGGTTTAATTTGGGAAGAAAATTGAATTTGGTTGAAAAGAATTTTTTGTAGAGAGAGAAAGTTAGAGAGAAGGGAGAGCATTCGTCTACCTTTTTTTGTATCTTGTCTTTTATTGCTAGGTTAGTTCTTTCTTGCTGGTAGGTGTTGTAGTATTTTTTACCGGAGTTAAATCAAAGATTCGACACCGGGTCGTGTCTCTTGAGGAAGGTCAGCCGGATTATTTTGTACGATTATTCAAGCATAAAAATGGAAAATAAAAGAAGTGAAAATCCTAAACATTCTAAATCAAGTTNCGAACCACAGTCTACAGCAGCCTCTTTGTAGTTGCTAAGTTAGTTCTTTGTAGTTGCTAGGTTAGTTCTCTGTAGTTGGTAGGTTACTAGTTGCTGGGTTAGTTCTCTGTAGTCGCTAGGTTAGTTCTCTGTAGTTGCTAAGTTAGTAGTTGCTAGGTTAGTAGTAGCTAGGTTAGTTCTCTGTAGTTGCTAGGTTAGTTGTCTGTAATTGATAAGAGCTGGTCCCATTTTAAGAGTTGGGCGCATTTTAAGAGCTGGTCCCATTTGATCCGCCCTATATATATATATATATATATAGGGTCTTGCTCCGGTGAGAATGGTTCTCAATGAAAGAAATAACAATAAATTTTAGCCATTAGATCTGATCATCCAACGGTAAAAAAACAAGCAGCATTTATACATTATTAAGGGTATCATAGACATTTACTCACACACCAACCATCCAACACATAAGTGGGCCCCACCCCTAAGTAACTCGTTCAAACCCCCAGGCCCAGCTGTCACTGTTCTCTCCTCTCTCTCCTCTCTCTCTCTCACGCCGGCACACACAGACCCAACACATACACACACACGAAATCGATCACTGTCAGCCACCGGCCACCCCACAAAGCGTCGGCGCAGCCATGGCGCCGTTCGCCTCTTGCCGCCGTTCGATGCCTGAGGACTCAAGTGCCCGTCGCCGCCTTTTATTTTCATCCACCGACCCCGACTCTGAAATCCGACGACGAGAAGGTCGTCTCATCCGGCGACGCTAACCGAAAAAATTTCCAGACACATGCCTTCTCGCCGCCATCTTCGCCGTCCCCTTCCCGACATGGCTACCAACATTGTACACGACCGCCTCTGCCATTGTTGGACGATCCAATCCCTCCGGCACATCTCAACGATTGCCAAGATTGTGGTTTCGATCGGCGTACCTCGCCGCCCCAATCGATAGCAGAACACCAGATTCATTGGAGGAGATGTGTAAAAGATGAACTAAATTTTTTGAGCTGGGGCTTTAGTGTCAAAATTAGATACATTACAGGGGTCTATTTGCAAAATTAAGATGTTTGGTTAATTACAATTTAGGTTATGTGACTAATATGTAATTTATAAAAATATTAATAAATATACATTATTACTAAACAAAATGTACATTAAAGAGTTATTGTGTTGAGAAATACACAATAATATTTTCAACCAACAAAACTAAAAAATATCACTCCATGAAACATCATAATTCCCCATATTTATCTATTTTTTATTGTTAATTTTTGGTTCGATTTCAGCTATAACTTTTAAAATAACCAAAATATCAGAACCAGCTGCATTATATACGTTTGATTTGGACTATAATTTTTAAAATAAACAAAATATCCAAACTAACCGCATTATATAGAAAATAATTTTTTTATATCATATAATGTGTATTTTTAGCCAAAAATAGTATAAAAATTAAAATAAAATATCAAATTACTCAATATATTTTTATAATACAAATAATAATGATTTTTTTATTATTTGGCTAACTCGGTCAACCGTCCAAATGAATCGATTATTTGGATTCAATTTTAGTTTGAATTTGCACATAAAAAAAAAAAAAAACATACATTGCATAATGCACAATAATATTAAACAAGTCGCACATTAATAACCGTTAGAATGCACAATACTGTTAGAACAAGTGCACATTAATGTGTTCGAGAGTGCACATTAATGTGTTTGATAGTGCACGTTAATATAACAGTGTGAGTTTTAAAGATATTAAAAGTTTGGTTATTTCTGTCCGGTCTCAACTTTATTTAAAAAAAAAGGCGAAATAACAGAACCGCCCGAATGACATAAAAATATTATTTTATATTTTCATCTATGTATATATTATTTATTTTCAACAAGCAATAATATAAAACATTAAATAAAATTATATATAATTAATAATTATATAAATAATTTGATAAATGAACAGTAATGTTAATTAAATTACACATTAGTAACGTTTTCTAAAATTGAAATGCACATAAAAAATAAAAAATAACCGATCGATGGACTGCACAATAATGTATGCCAAATGCACATTAGTATCCGTGTGAATGCACGTTATTGTCCGGGATAACTGAAAATTTAAATGTAGAAACAAATAATAAACCGGCATATAAGAAATTCGAACAAAAAATTTTAGTTCGGCTGGTTTCAATCACTATTGTGCATATTGACATTCATTATTGTGCATCTCATCGAACACTATTGTGCATTCTGTAACTAATGAGAGTATTATTTGTGCAATTTTAAAACGTGGTATTGTGCATTATGATGAGAATTAGTGTGCAACTAATGACTTTTATTAATTTATATATTTATTCCATGAATTTGAATGTAATATTGTTGAAATTTTTTTATTTTGCAACTAAGTCCTTTTGATTTGTCTAATTCACTTAAAATAGCCCCAATCCCAATTCTCAATTAGATCTGCTATTCCAGTTAAATCGATCAGCACAAATTCACACTCTGCCACTTCCAAATTTCATACAGTCCCGGCAGTTCTCTACGATGGCTTCAACGATCCACAAGCACCGTTCAGGATGTACTCGTCGACAGTGTCAAGGTCGGTTGGGATAATCGGGAAACTCAAACGAAAACAATAGAATTGCCGCAGTTCAGGGACATCGGTCTCAAGGACCGCTCGCTGCCGCTGGATTTTGTCATGGAGGAGTTTCTACGAGCTTCATCCACGTCGGATCAGCCGGCGAGGAGAAGCTGAGGGCCTCGGCGGATGGTTGTTGATGAGGCATCTTGCCGGTATCTCAGTGGCGGACGGCGGTGCTGTAATGGAAGGGAGGTACTGGTGACGGTGTTCGTATCAGTACGAGATCAGAGATGACGCGACAGCCTTTGGTGGCGGTGGACGGCGGTGCTTGGTGTAGTCTACATGTATACGAACTGTGTGTATGTATGTGTTTTTGGGGTAGAGTGTGAGAGAGAGTGTGGTTAGTGGGGTTGTTGGTTGGGCCCAATGATAAATGTGTATTGTCTTCTCTACCCCATTAAGTGGTCAAATGCATATATTTGACCACGAAATAAACACTTATTTATGCAATTGCCATTACAGACTTCACTGACTTTGACTTGATCATTACCATTGATATGTCGTATCCAATGGTACAGATTTATTCTTATTTCTTTCACTGTCTACCATTCTTATTTGAGCGCACTTCTACATATATATATATAGATGAGATCACATGAGAATGGTAGATAGTGAAGGAAATACAATTCTCTCTCTAGGGGAGCACCTTCTCTCGTCGGAGAGCAACTTCTTTCATCGGAAAGCCCTTTTCTCTCGCCGGAGAGGCCTTCTAATCTTCTCCGACGTTCTACACCTCGCCACTTTTTCATACTGCGGTCATGGATGGGCAGAGTTCAAAATCGTTCACAGATGAAGTGGAGCAGCGGCTTAGGGTTTTTTCGCTCTCGCAAAAAGAAAACAAAATCATTGAGGTAGATGATGTTAAAACTGGTGTAGAGGAATGCCACCATAGCCTATCCGGCCGTATAGTCGGAGATAGAAGAGCGAGTCTGGCCGGAATCAAGAAGGCGATGGGCCAAATCTGGCGTCTGAAAAATTCACTCGAGTTTAGAGAGCTCGGTCCCAATTTCTTTCAATTCATCTTCTCAAACCTAGAGGATCTTAAAAAGGTGGAGAGAGGAACCAACTGGATTTTCGAAAACCAATTCCTCATCTTGCGCCGATGGGAATCTGGAATGAACAGAGATGCCAAATGCTTTTCCGAACTCAAACTATGGGTTCACGTCCACAACGTTCCTCTTAACTGGCTTACCGCAGAAGTAGGGCTCAGAATTGGGGAAGTTTTCAATGAGGTTTTCCAATGTGGTTGTGAGTAACTTACCGTTTTAAGGGGGGCGCCTAATTAAACTATTGGTCACAGTTGATATCAATGAACCACTACCCAGATGCACTTCGATTAGGTTTGGCTCAGAAGTGGTTACTGTGTCATTTAAGTATGAGCGTTTAGTTAATCTGTGTTTCTACTGTGGGATGATTGGCCACATTGAGAAAGCTTGCACTCACAGAATGGAGGCTATAAAAAATAACGCTCAAAGAGGGTCAATTTGGAGATTGGATGAGAGCTACTGATGGGCTGCAGAGTCAAAACTGGAACCATACTACCTCTTCAGGTCAATCTCAGGATCCTGCACCCTCATCTAGTAACACCAATGCCAATATCCACTCAACAGGGGATGAAGTGCCTATCACCAAACATGACGCAACAAAAATTTCTTCTTATAGCCAGATTGGGCAACATGGGCATAAGGGAACTGATACAGAACACAATGGGGCATCCAATGCGGCACCTCAGTCCTCTGAAAAGAAGTTGATTATCTATAGTCCCACCTCAACCCAAGCAGATATGATCACAGCTAATATTAAACCGATCCAATTGGAGCTCAAGCCCATTGGTGAAGATGATCAACCTGGCAATCAGCTAACAGAAATAAAAGGGAAAAGCCGAAAGGGAGTTAGCAAGGGTAAAGCAACTTGGAGAAGAACACCACAAAGGGAGGGCAGGCTTCTTAGAAATTCCAAAGACAACTCCATGGATCTCTCAATGACTGTGGCCAAAAGAACCAGAGAGCTGGCTATACTCAGAGGGGAGACATCTCACAATGACAACTTGGTGGAACAGCAGGATAAGAAAGTGAAGCTGACTTTATCAAAGGTGGAGAGGGCTTGCCTTAAGAAGCCCTCAGAGTCCTCATGAATGCTCTGGTGTGGAACTGTAGAGGTCTGGGTGGGCCCTCTACAGTTCCCCAGATTAAGGAATCCTTAAGGATCCACCACCCCTCCTTCTTTTTTCTTTCTGAAACAAAAAAGAATAAAACATTTTCATCTTCTGTTTGTTCTAAATTGGGTTTTGCAGATAGGCACTATATAGTGGAGCCTAGAGACACAGAAGGAGGACTTATTTTGATTTGGGATGCAGAAGTGGAGGTTATTCAGATTTACAGCCAAAGCTTCTTCATTGCTGTGCACTTTAAGGAGAAATTAGGAGGTTCTCCTTGCTGGACCATTTTTGTGTACATAAGCCCATCTAAGTCTGAAAGATTTCTTCAATGGGAGCAACTTTTACATGAAAAGAACACATGGGGACCTGTGTGGTGCATAGCAGGGGACTGGAACTCTTTGTGCAGACCAGAGGACAAGAAAGGGGGTCAACCCATCTCTGATAGAAGCTGCTGGGAATTTAATCATTTCCTAGCCCAAATGGGTGCTCAGGAGATCCCCTTACAGGGACTGACCTATACTTGGGCTAACAACAGATCAGGCCAAAGGTATGTGGAAGAAACATTTGACATATTATTTGTCTCTTTGGATTGGATAGCCAAATTCCCAGATACCAAGGTCATTAGCTGGCATAGAAGTTCATCTGATCATACCATGCTAGTAATCTCTACTTCAGCAGCAGCCAGAAAGTACAAAAAGCGATTTCAGTTCGATAAAAGATGGGCCCACACAGAAGGAGTTGACATTGTGGTTAAAGAAGCTTGGAATGCACCTACTCTTGGCACACCTATGAACATTCCTAAAAAATAAACAGACTCACCTTGCAATTGGAAGATCTGAGAAAAGAGGGAGGAGATAGAAATTGGGAAACATGGGATAGACTGCAGAGAGAGTTGGATGCAACTAATGTATCAGAGGAAATCTACTAGCAGCAAAAAGCTACGGCTCTGTGGTTTAAGGAAGTAGACCAAAACTCCAAATTTTTTCATGCATGTCTCCCAGAGGAGGAAAATGAACTCTATTGTAAGGTTGGTAACTGAGGGACAATCAATTTGTGATAACCCTGAGGAAATTAAAAGGCACATCTCATATTTCTATACCAGGCTGTATACTTCAAATGGTTCTTGAGGTGGCCATGAATTTCTGCCCTTGATCCAAAAAACAGTCACTGATGATATGAATGCAATCTTGACAGCCCCTGTTGAAGAGGATATATGACATTAAAAGAGCTGTTTTCAGTATCCACCCTGATAAGGCACTAGGTGAAGATGGCATGACAGGCCTTTTCTATCAACATTTCTGGCCAATTATTGGTAAGGACATTATTTTTGTTGTTCAAAGCTTCTTTGAATCCTGCCAACTTTTAAAATACTGGAAGCACACCTTTATAACATTCATTCCCAAATGCTTCAACCCAGCTTCTATCACCAAGTTCCGACCTATAAGCCTGTGTGCTGTTTTTTATAAAATTATTTCTAAAATTTTGTCTCTGAGGCTGAGAATCTGTCTCAATGAATGCATGTCAGAAAACCAAGCAGCCTTCCTCCCAGGGAGGCAGTTGCTTGACAATGTTGTTATTGGGCATGAAGTTTTTCACTTTTTAAACAGGCACAGGTCAGGTAAAAATTTCTTTATGGCTTTTAAATTGGACATGATGAAAGCATTTGACAGCCTGGAGTGGAAATCAGTTCAATTAACAATGTTGAGAATGGGTTTCAGTAATGTATTTGTTAAACGGATTATGGCCTGTATACAATTCCCTACATTTTCCTTTAACCTGAATGGCACTCCATGTGGATTTGTTACAGCTTCTAGAGGCTTAAGGCAGGGGGATCCCTTATCCCCCTACCTTTTTATCATTATTTCAGAGCTGCTGTCTGCTAAGATCATGGATGCTTCTGAGAAAGGTTGTTATGAAGGGATCAGACTTTCAAGAGATGGTCCCACACTAACTCATCTACTGTTTGCAGATGATACTCTACTTTTTTGTAGAGCAGACACTCAACAAGCCACAAAAATTCTTCAAATTCTTCATGCCTACCACAACTTCACAGGCCAGCAGGTGAATATGGCCAAATCAACTGTCTTCTTTAGTAAAAATACACCACCTGACATTCAGCATACTGCTCTATCCTCTCTGGAATTCAAATCTATTCATACACAAGATATCTGGGTTTACCAATGGTCATTGGAAGGTCCAAAAGAGAGGCTCTTGATTATATCCTCACAGTAGTAAAAAACAGAATCAACAGCTGGAAAAACAAATGGCTCTCTATTGCAGGTAAGGAGATTCTTATTAAGGCTGTCCTCAATGCCCTATGTCTTGTTTTGTCTTGCCTGTCTCTCTGTGCAAGGAAATATCTAGTATCTGTGGGAACTTTGGTGGAGCAAAGGCAATGACTTACACAAAGGACTCCACTGGCTGGCCTGGAACAAACTGACTTTGGCCAAAAAGCATGGAGGCCTTGGCTTCCAGGACATACAACTTTTCAACATAGCCCTTATTGCCAAACAGATTTAGAGGCTGGTTTCAGAGCCTGACACATTGGTGAGCAGGGTACTTAAATCTAAATATTATCCCACTTCCTCCATTTTTGAAGCTCACATTACACACAACTCATCCTGGCTTTGGAGAAGTTGGCACTCGATTTTGTAGATTTGTGCCAAGTGGATGCAAGTACAGACACTAGCATCAAAATTTGGGATCAGCAAATGATCAGAAGTGGCACTAGCATCAAAATTTGGGATCAGCATTGGCTACCTTCACTCACAGACCAACAAGTTGAACTGTTGCAGGGCATTGACAGGAATTATGTTTGGGTCAAAGATCTAATGACAGCAGATGGGTGGAATTGGGATGTCAGAAAATTAAGGAGCACATTTCCTCCTCATATTTGTGATCTGATCCAGACTATCAAGACTCTCAATCCCAACCAACCTGATAGATGGACATGGAAGCTTCACAGTAAAGGGCTATTCTCAGTGAAATCCACATATGCTCATCTTATCACTGAAAAGTTCCTCAAGACAGAACCAGCACAAGGGAGTAGAGTCTTGGCCAGGGACATTCAAGTTAGGAATAGAACCTGGAAAATGCAGTTAATGGGAAAACTAAAACACTTTATCTGGAAATGCTGTAATGGCACATTACCTGTTAATAAGAACTTGCTGGCTAGAGGTGTTGCAGTGGACAGTATCTGTAATGTGTGTGGTGATGAAGTAGAATCTATAGAACACTTATTCTTCAATTGTTCACTGGTTAAGCTGGTATGGAAGCACTCACCTGTACAGTGGGAAGAGCCCCAAGGACATGCAAGCTTCCATGATTGGTGGTGGTCCATTTGCCAGTTGGACGAGTCAGAGACATCAGAGGCAAGGATTCAGTTATCTACCTACATACTCTGGTGGCTCTGGAAGACTCGCAATTTGGATGTTTGAAAAGGTTAGAAGGCCTGCTCATCTCATTGTTCGAGCAGCATCGAAGGATTGGCATAATTTCAGGACCAGCAGATTATCCAGGACTTGAGATGCTAGATACATTTTCTGTGTTATGATTCAGTTTTTTCTCTTCGGTTTTTCTGTTTCTTAGTTTTTTACTTTTTCTGGATTTGGTGTTAAGGTTCCAGAAGTGCATCTGCCTTAGCCCATGTTGATGTTTAGTTGGGTTCTAGACCACCAGTTTTGTGTGGTTCTCTCATTTCCCGGCTTGGTTTTGGTTGTGTTCATGTAGTGCTTTGTGTTTTACGTAGCTATTTGAGTTGTCTGTATCATTTGTAACTTCAAAACATTGTACCTCTTTATTGATTTGTATGAGATCTTCTAT
>BKCP01010737.1:1638790-1675221 GCA_008636005.1 Striga asiatica | reverse complement strand
CTCGCTTCACCGTCGCGCCGCCACCGCGCTTCATCGCCGGCGCCGCACTTCAACGTCTCATTACTAACAGAGCTTTGCCGCCTCGCTTCACTGTCGCGCCTCCGTGAATCGTCGCCGGAGATGGATGCGACCAAGCAGGCTCCGGCAAAAATGTCCCGTCGTCCCCCCTCTCTCTCTCACACACACATACACATATCCGCCTCCATCTGAACATCTCTAAACACCAAAGTTCTCCTTCCCAATGTCGCACCCACCGCTGCCGCCAACGACCATGAGCTCACCGCCGCCGACCATTCCGATAACGACTATTGTGTCCCAAGGACAGCTTTCGAAAAAATTAGTCGAGATTTTTCGCACTCTTCCAGTCGCATCTCTACCATAGTCGCGACTTAACGAAAAAATCTATTCAAATTCCGATGCTTATCAAAGTTTTTAATTTCTTTTGTTCTGGTTAATCGAATTTAGTAGAAAGCTTTGCTGGTGCACTTGTGGCGGCGCCGGTTTTCTTCGATCTAATGTGTTTTCCGGCAAGTTTCGGTCAATTTGGGCCTACGGGCAGTTCCGCCGAACGAGTTTCTCGGCAATCGGCAATAGAGATGGCTGGGGTATGGTAGACGGTCGGAAAAACGAAGTTGTAAATGTGGGCTTCCATTTGTAAATTGGATAAGGCATAGGACTTAAACGAAATTTCAAACAAATNCAAAAGCAAATTAAACTTCATAAACTCTCGGTTTATATATAAACACACAACAATGCCCAGTTAATACAGTGGTTTGTACTGTTGGTTGTTGGTGTTGGGTCTTTTGTGGTGAATTAGATAATTTTATTAACTTTTAATTTTACAATTAGGTACATGAGGCAAATCATTAATTTAATAAAAAATATAAATGTACAATAATGTTACGTAAGATGCAAAAGATTTACCGTACGATAAAAATTAATGTAATATTTTTTTACGAAATTAATGAATTATGACCGATTACATATTTAAAAGTTCAAAAATTAACCAAAATGTCATCGCATATAATTTTTAATAATTTGTTCAAAATTTAACCAAAATAACCAAAATATCACCGCATAGATTTACCATAGTAATTTAAAAAAGTCGGGATCTGGCGATTATCTCTCATGGGATCTGGCGATTATCTCTCATGGGATAGATCGAGTTTTCTTCATCTCTAAATTTCAATCGTAAGGCATTTTGAGCGTTACCGGTAGTGTAGTTATCCTTGCCATGGCAGAGTCTAATTGTGTTGGACGCGACGAGGATTTGGCAAATAGGTTACAAGGCTTTTCGCTATCGTCAAGAGAATCGATCGTCACTAACATCAAGCAGGAAGATATTCGTCTCAGTGCTGAAGAGTGTAGTCGTAGTCTCTTCGGGAAGATTATTGGGGACCGTACAGCTAGTTGGATCGGTATTAAGCGCACAATGAACAACATATGGAAGCTCCAACAGCCAATGGAAGTAAAAGAGCTGGGCTATAATTTCTTCCAGTTCCTGTTCCAAAATCGAGAAGACAAGAAGAGGGTGCTCAATGGGACGAACTGGATATTTGATAATCAGTATCTGATTCTAAGAGAATGGGAAAAGGGTCTTACTCGCAATCATCCCAGTTTTAAGGAACTGAACATTTGGGCACAGGTAACTAATCTTCCCTTAGACTGGTTGAGTGCAGAAGTGGGGCTTAAGCTGGGCTCAGTTTTCCAAGAGGTTAAGAACGTGGTTGTAGTTAATGCCGGTGCTCATGGGGGAAAGATCGTCTGCTGGTCACTGTTAATATCTCTGAGCCTATTCCCAGATGTTCTAAAATCAGACTTGGAGACGATATTGCATTGGTGGGGTTCAAATACGAGAGACTGATAAACCTTTGCTACTATTGTGGTCTTATTGGCCATTTAGATAGATGCTGTGAGGCTAGACTCGATGATATCAAAACTCAAAAGCTAAAGGATGGTCAATATGGGGAATGGCTTAAAGTGGAGGAGAGTCAATCTTGGCAGAGCTTCAGTCCATCTAGCTCAAGGCCATCACCACCTCCTAGAAACAACTCTTCTGCAGAAACCAATACCCACCCAACCAACTCCTCTGATCTTCAAGGGGAGAGAAGTCAGGCTATCAACGTGACTGTGGGAATGGTGGGAAGTGGACAACCAGACACTGTTCCTTCTACCTCAGATAACCGTATACATAATCAGCACAACCAATTGGCATTATCAGATCAGGTATCCTCTCAACCTTCACAACCTCTGAACATCACTGCTGAAGACCATCTGGGTCAAGAAGATAATAGATTGATGGAAATTGAATTAGCTATCCCCAATTATTCTGGGAAATTGAGTCCATTACCTTTTAAGGAACCTTCTAAAGAGCTGTCAACTGTCAAAATGTCCACTTGGAAGAGATCAACAAGTAAGACTGGTAGACTCCAGAGACAATCCTATAGCTCTCTGATGGATGAATCAGTCTCAGGCTCCAAGAAGGACAGATCAGAACAACTTAACTTGGAGTCTGAGGGAAGGCAGCAGGAGGATAAGATTGACACTGAGACTAAAAAGATTAAGCTGACTCTGGATAAGGTGGGGGATGCCAGCCTAGAGTGGCACCCAAGTTCCAAATGTTAGCTGCGGTGTGGAATTGTAGAGGGCTGGGTGGGCCCTCTACAATTTCCCAAATCAAAGAGTCTTTTAGGACTCACCACCCGCAGTTCTTTTTCCTTTCAGAAACTAAACACTCTACTACCTATGTGAAGTCTATTTGTAGAAAGCTTGGGTTTGAAGAGAGGCATGCTATTGTAGATCCTAGGGGGCTTAGTGGTGGCCTTCTGCTTCTCTGGCAACAAGATGTGGAAATAGTCCAAATGATCACTAAGGACTTTTATATTGCTGTTCATTTTAAATTCCATAATGTGGATCATGGTTGGGGGATTTTTGTGTCCCTGAGTGTGGATAGAACAGTTAGAGAATCTCAATGGTTGGAGCTGGAAGATGATAAAATTTCCTGGGGGGATTCATGGTTTGCAGTTGGGGACTGGAATGACATATGTTCCATGGAGGATAAACAAGGAGGAAGACTCAGACCTGACAGAAGCTTTGATGGTTTCAACAAATTTATTTCTCAGATGGAAATGGAAGAAATTCTTATGGTAGGTCATCAGTTCACTTGGTGGAATAACAGATCTGGGTCAGATTTTGTGGCTGAGAAGTTGGACAGGGCTTTTGGTTCTCTTGAATGGTTGAGCTCTAATCCCAATGCCAAAGTTCTGAATGTGGTGAAAAGTGCCTCGGATCACTCTCTAATCCTTCTGGACTCAGGGCAAACTCCACAGAAACAGAAGAGAAGATTTATTTTTGACAAGAGATGGACTGCTAAGGAAGGTTTTGCTGAGGTGGTTCAAAATGCATGGTCTCAGTCCCAATCAGGGACTCCTTTCTATAGGCTGAAAGAAAAGGTGAAACAAACCAGAATGGCCTTGATTCTATGGAGCTCTAAGTTTAAAACCCAGAATCAAGCCAGGATTGAAGACTTATCTGCTCAATTGGAGTCTCTCAGAGAAGAAGGCAGAGGGGACAATTGGGACTCTTGGGAATATCTTAGAGATGAGTTGGACAAAGCTTATTCATTCGAAGAGAAGTTTTGGGCTCAAAAAGCAAGGGTCCAGTGGCTCAAGGAGGGGGATTCTAACTCTAAGTTCTATCATGCTTATTGCGTTCAAAGAAGAAGGCAGAATGCTATTACTCGGCTGGTCTCAGAGGACAACAGAACCTTCACCACAAAACCTGAGATTGAAGAGCATGTCACCAGCTTCTACTCTTCTCTATTTACTTCTGAAGGTTCTTGGGGGGGAGAATCAATGTTGCATCTCATTCCTCAATCAATTACCCCAGAAATGAATCAGCAGCTCCTTATGCCATTTGAACCAGAAGAAATCAAAAGCTCACTCTTTGACCTTCATCCTGATAAATCTCCTGGTGAAGATGGTATGACTGCCTTCTTTTATCAACACTTCTGGTATCTTATTGAATCTGATTTTGTTGAGGCTATTCAAAGTTTCTTTAATTCTGGTATGATTTTAAAATATTGGAATCACACTTTGATTACCCTTGTTCCCAAATGCAAGAATCCTTCAGCTCTGAATCATTATAGACCTATCTCCTTATGCTCTGTTATTTACAAAGTGCTTTCTAAGTTGCTGGCCTCTAGATTGAAAGTGTGCCTTAGTTCTTGTATCAGTAACTGCCAATCTGCTTTCATTAAAGACAGACAGCTGCTTGATAATGTTATCCTGGCCCAAGAGGTATTTCATTACCTTAATAGGCACAGGAATGGGAGTAATTGTTTTATGGCCCTAAAATTGGATCTTATGAAAGCTTTTGATCGAGTGGAGTGGGTTTGTATTGAGAAAATCATGCTCCAGATGGGTTTCTGTCATAACTTTGTGAAGCTGCTTATGGTCTGTGTTACTACTTCCTCCCTCTCTGTTTGCATTAATGGTTCTGTGAGTGGCATAATTTATCCCTCAAGAGGTATAAGGCAGGGAGATCCTCTCTCTCCCTACTTATTCATTATAGTCACTGAAATGTTATCTGCTTTAATTTTTGATGGTCTTCAAAGAGGAAGCTTGAGTGGGATTCGGCTTTCTAGAAATGGCCCTGCCCTGTCACACTTATTTTTTGCAGATGATGCTCTTTTCTTCTGTAAAGCTAATGAAGGCCATGCTAATGAACTCATGAACATTCTGGAGAGATATAGACTATTTACTGGGCAAAGAGTGAATCTTCAAAAGTCATCTGTCTTTTTCAGTAAGAATACAAGCTCTCACATTAGAAGTCTGATTTGCACTGCCATGAATGGGATTCAACCTCATACTTCTACAAGATATTTGGGACTTCCATTGGGGATTGGCAGATCCAAAACTGAGGTGTTCTCCTATGTTCTTGACTCTGTTAAATCTAAACTTTGGAGCTGGAAGAACAAGATGCTATCTGTTGCTGGGAAAGAAACCCTCCTTAAGGCTGTCATTGATGCACTACCTGTGTTTACCATGTCCTGCTTCAAACTGCCTAAAGCCACCTGTAAAGCAATTGCCAGCCTCAGTGCTTTCTTTTGGTGGTGCAAAGGGGATACTAAAGACAGAGGTATCCATTGGAAAGCCTGGAACTTGTTATCTCTGCCCAAAGAAAATGGAGGAATTGGCTTCAAGGATGTGAGTCTGTTCAACAAAGCTCTTATTTGTAAACAGCTGTGGAGAGTTGCTACACAACCTGACTTGTTAGTGAGCAAGGTCCTAAAGGATAGGTACTTCCCACACTGTTCTATCTTTGAAGCAAAAAAATCTATGCAAGACTCTTGGTTATGGCACACTTGGCTGGACTGTCTACCTATTCTCAAACAAGGTCTCAGAACAGAAATCAGAAATGGAGCTCTTACTAAAATTGAAGACCTGAACTGGATCCCAGCTCTCCCTCTTATCAAACCTAAATTGCTGGACATAGCACAGGGGCATATTATTTGGGTGAAGGAGCTCCTGTCAGATGATGGGCTTCACTGGAATGAATGGCTGGTTACACAACTGTTTAATGAAGAGGAAAGCCAGGCCATCTTAAGCATCAAGACCTTAAATCCTGCTAGAGAGGACAGATACTTCTGGTGTCTAAACAAGAAAGGGATTTTCACTGTCTCTTCCACCTATACTTACCTGATCAATCAAAAAACTCTGCAACTTGATATCCCAGAAGCTAGCCAAGGCCAAGAACTGATTAAAAAAGCTAGGCTCAGAAGTTGGAACCTCAAAATCAAGGGTACAGTTAGACATTTCCTTTGGAAGTGCATAACTAACACCCTTCCCCTTAACACTAATCTGTGCAAGAAAGGCATCCCTGTGGATATACTTTGTCACTGCTGTGGGGAGTTTCCTGAAACTACTGAACACGTTTTATTCCAATGCTCCAGGGCTAAGCAGCTATGGCATCAGGGACCTATACAATGGCATGAAGTATGCACAGCAGGTATGAATTTCAGAGTCTGGTGGTGGCATCTTTGTTCAATCAAGCACACCCAAGTTGCTGAAGAAAGAATCCAGTTAACCACCTACCTTCTTTGGTGGTTGTGGAAGGGAAGAAATCTCTGGGTATTCGAGAAGGTAAAGCTGCCAGTCCAAGTTCTTATCAGCAGGGCTCTCAAGGATTGGCAAGAATGGATAGCAGTCAGGTCTTGACCTTTGGTTGCTGTGATGTGTTGCTGTTTTGGTAGTGTATATGTTGCTGTTTTGTGGTAGTGTGGCTGTTATGTTGGTGTCTTTGTTCTGTTAGTTTGGTTGGTCTTTTTTGATCATTTAGTTTGGTTGCTCTCTTGTTTTGTGTTGGCTTTGTTTTAGTTAGTCTTTGGAAGTTAGTGGGTACGCTAGGCTTTGATGCAGTGGTGTGCTTCCTTTCTTCTTTTTTATTTGGTGTCTCTAGGCCGCTTTGTAAGCGTGTCCTCCCATTTTTAATTTTCGGCTTTTTCTGCGCATTAGACCTTTGGTCTCGTTTGTATTCGAACGTTGTTCCCCTTTGAGGTTTAATATATTGTTTCTNGTATTTTTAATATTTATATTTAATATTTTATATTTTTCTAGCTGAAAATAAATAATATTTATATATATGTATTATTTTTATATAGTTAGCCGATTTGATTATTTTGGCTATTTTAACAAAATAATGTTCATATTGATCTTATATAATTAATATTTTACAAATAAAAATAGATAATCGACCCGAAATATACGAGTTCGAAACAAATTTTTTAGTTCATTCAATTTCGGTCATTATGTGCAATTCGTCTAACATTGTGGTGAAACTCGTTAGTCGTTAAAGTGCAATTCGCCCAACACTACTGTACAATAACAGTGTATTTATTATTTATTATTATAAAAGTCTATTTGTTATTACAATATTTTTTATATATTTAAAATTTTACATATTAAAACTTATTAAATAGTGTACACTTTATTTATCATTAATATGCATTCATGAGATATTTCTATATTCGAAACGAAATCTTTAGTTCATTCAAGTTCGATTATTATGTGCAATTCGTCTAATACTATTTGTGCAATCGCAGTGTATTTATTATTGTTATTATAAAAATATATTTATTATTTTTAATATTTTTAAATAATAAAATTTTATATATTAAAAATTTTAAACATTGAAAGTGCACTTTATTTATCATTAATATGCATTTATGAGATATTTCTATAACGTACATTTTTGGTCATGAAAAATCTCGAAACTAATGTGCATTCTCACATATAATGTGCATTCGCACAGATAATAATGTGCATTTTAGTGTAAGCTTATTATGTATTATCAGACGAACATTAAAGTGCAATTTGTATATCACTATTGTGCATTGTTTTGCTGCTGTTGTGCTGTACTTTTGTGCACAGTTTCACCCGCAATTGTGCAGTGTGAGCGGATCAAACTTTTGTCCAAACCAAATTAAAACCGATCATTAATGTGCATTTCATTTAAAAAACATAAAATGTATTTTAATTAACATTATTGTGCATTTATTAAATTATTTATATAAAAAAATATATTTAGTTATTTAATACTTTATGTTATTGATTTTCAAATAAATAATATATATCCATGTATAATATACAAATAATATTTTTTTATATAATTCAATCAATTATGTTATTTGGCTTTTCATTTTTATTTTTATTTTTCTGTAAATAAAACCGAAACTGCATTGAAATAATATAAATTTTAATAATTGATATGACATAAACTTTAATAATTGCAAAAAATGAAGACATTGTTATGCTAATGTGCGCTCTCAAACTCATTAATGTGCATTCATTCTAACACTGTTGTGCAACCTGATATTCACTAAGGTGCAATTTGCAGAGAGATTTTTTTAATGTGCAAATCCAATATAAAACCGTACCAAATAATCAATTTAATCAATTGGCTAAATAAATTAACTTAAATACTCTAAATAATTGATTATTTATATTATAAAAAAATATTTATAACTTTATATGTTGTATTATTTTTATTCAATATATCTATTAGTTATATTTACTATAAATGTATAAGAACTATATAAACAATAATATTTGTTTGACTTCTTAAAAACTACACATTTACCCCATATACTAAATTGAAATATACTAAAAAATCTCAAAACTGCAATTAAGTCCCTAGCATTCATCAAATTTATAAAAGAAAACAATCTCAATCCCCAATTTCTACGGCATTCATCAAATTCTCAAAACTGCAATTAATCCCTAGCATTTATCAATTAAGTCCCGCACACCGCTCCATCTTCCGCAGGGGGAGAAAATCATCGGCGTCATCTGAGATTGGGAAAATCCGATTCGACGGAGATTGGGTATCTCTGATTCGAAGGAGATTCCGGAAATCCGATTCGGTGTGTTCGTGTGTGTATATGTGTGTGTTTACTTCTGTGTTCACACGTGTGTGTTCGTGTGTGTGTGGCGGCTAACGGCGGTTTTTGGGACTGCAACGGTGTTCGAATTCCGGCTGTAACCGCGCTGCCGGCTGGGTCGGGGGATGGGTGGTCAGACTGTGTGTGTGTGTCTTTTGCGTGTGGTCACGTGTGTGTCTTCTGCCGTGTCTTTTCCGGTGGCATCTGGACGACGGTGGTCTAGTGTTTGGAGAGACTGGGTGCGTGTGTGTGCAGGTGCGGGTGTGTGCGTTCTTTGTGTGCAGGTATGGTGTGTGTGCGTCATCGTCCTGCACGGAACAAACCTCCATGACGCCGGCCATGAGGACATCTCCGACGCTGCCGGTTTGACCTCTGCCGACCGTCAGGTTCAGGTGCCGCCGTGTGTCTCGCCGGAGGAGACGAACTTCTCGTTGGATTTTAGCAGCGGGGGTCGGTGGATAAAAATGGTCGGGGACGGCACCGGCGTTCTCGACCGTCGGCGAGCAGCGACGGCGGCCGGATCGGTGGGTGCGGCGGTGCTGTGAGAGTGGCCGGTGGCGTGCGCCGTACTAGCCTTCTGTGTGTGTGTGTGTTGTTGCGTGTGTGTGTCTGTGTTTGTATGAGAGAGAGAGAGGTGTGTGCAGAGTGTGTGCATGTGTTTGTGTGTGTGCTGATGTGTGTTTGTGCGTGCGTTGTGTGTGTTAGGTGTGTGTATGGTGATGTGGCATGGTGATGTGGGTTGTGATGTGTAATGGTAATGTCTAAATTACCCCTAATGAAGGTATAATTTTGACATTTTTTTAGCTCTTGGATCATCCGATCTTATGGTTGAGATTTATTCTTATTTCTTTCATTGAGCACCATTCTCACTGGAACGTGACCCTATATATATATTAGTAAATATGTATATGTTACTAATACAATGAAGTCTAAAAAACTTACAATACCATTATCACTGTCATCAGTATCCTTTTAAAAAATAGGAGTTACCGTTAAGATACACCAAATTTTATTTTTTATGGTTCGACGGACTTTTTATGCACGATGGATAAAGTTATGAGATTTTCACATATCGAAATATGAATTACTATTTGACGAAATTGACATATAAAGGCAAAATTGCGCCTAATATAACGACCTTTATCTTGATTGAAAATTAATCACAACCTTTTAACTTTTGCACAGAATACCAGGCTCCTCAATTTTTTGCAAAACGATACACGCTTCTTACCAGCTGCCCTAAAAATGCTGTCGTGGCACCCAAAACGACACCTCATCTGCTGAGTTGTATTTACCATATGTGGCAAAATTGCGCCTAATATCACGACCTTTATCGTGATTGCAAATTAATCACAACCTTTTAACTTTTGCACAGAATATCACGCTCTTTAATTTTTTTCAATACGATACACGCTTCTCACGAGCTGCCCCAAAAAAGCTGACGTGGCATCCAAAATGTAGTTATACATGTTTTTCTTAAACCTTTTATATGTACTTATACATGTTTTGCCTAAATCTAGTTTCCTAATTACACTGTCATATATGCCACGATTTTTAATTATTCTACATTTAGAATTTAGGGTTTAGGGTTTTGTTAATTAGTCTATAATTGGGATTATATACTGGTTTAATTATGTTTAGGCAAAATTGCGCCTAATATCACGTCCTTTATCGTGATTGCAAATTAATCACAACCTTTTAACTTTTGCACAGAATATCACGTTCTTCAATTTTTTGCAAAACGATACACACTTCTCAGTAGCTGCCCCAAAAAAGCTGACGTGGCACCCAAAACGACACCTCGCTTGCTGAGCTGTATTTACCATCTATGGCAAAATTGCGCCTAATATCACGACATTTATCGTGATTCCAAATTAATCACAACCTTTTAATTTTTGCATAGAATATCACGCTCTTCAATTTTTTGCAAAACGATACACGCTTCTCACCAGCTGCCCCAAAAATGCTGACGTAGTACCCAAAACCTAGTTATACATGTTTTGTCTAAACTTGGTTTTCTAATCATCAAGTCACTACTGCATATATAACAACGTAATTAGAAAACTAGATTAATGCAAAACAAGTATAAGTACATGTAAACATAATTAAACCAATATATAATCCTAATTAAACATATGTAATTGTATGAGTGGTATAATGGAATGGAATTTGATTGGAATGAAATGGGTTGAAGTATGGAATGAATATGGGAAAGGAATGAAACAAGTTTTACCATTGATGTGTTTGGTATGCAGAAGGAATAAGACCTGAATGTAATAAAATTATCATTCTATATTATCATTTATCAGTATTTTATAAGAAAAATTCCTTCGTTTTCTCCCCTCGTGTCTATCACGACGCCGCCGGACATCTGCCAATTCCGTCACTTTCTCCGTCGCCGGACCTCTGCAAATTCCTTCGTTTTCTCCCCTCGTGCAGCACATCACATATTCAGTCTGCAAATACCTGCGCTTGTCACCTCCGGTCGTGACCAACAAATTTCGACCGTCGTCCGCCACTCGCCGCCGATAGAAGACGGTACTAATTGGTCTCCTGCAACAGGTCGTCGGAGTTGAGGAATGGAGGCGACCAGTCGAACTCCATGTTTTGGGGCTGGGCGGGAGATCGGTGGCCAGCGCCGTCACCGGAGACAGCTGGAAATCGTTTGGGAGCTGTGGACTTCAGTTGGGAAATTTGATTTTTTTCAAGCACTGAATTGCAATTTTAAGAATTTTTAATAGTTACAAATAGACTTTTATGAAATTCGAGCAAGATTATGGCACAAACGAGCATAAATTAGTAACCAGATTAAATTAATGAATTAACCTATGAAATTTTTATATCACAGACTACAGCATGAGAATGGTAACATTTCAAAATTTCAGCCCTGGATATTAACTGTACGAATTTTAAAAATTCCTACAATTTTCAGCAGTTATCGAAATTCAATTAAAACCAAACCAAATTGAACTCCAAAAATTCTCATCGTTTAACATCATGAAAACACACATATCAACTACTCCAGCCAAGTTTTAGAATTTTTCAACAACTAACCGATTTATGATAAATAAAATAACTTTCTGCAGAATCAGAAAATAAATTATTTATCCTATCAAACTTAGTCCAAATATTAATATTTTACATAGAATACAATCATAACAGAGGCATAACATACTAAATTTTCAGCCAATTTTGATCATTACACAATTTATTATGAAATTAACATGAAACTGACCAGAAATCATTCTAATTATTTAAAATAGTTACAGACCTTGGAAAATTACAAAATTGTAACACAAGTTAGATATTCAGCAGAAGACAAGACCCTCAAAATTTCTAGGCAAACAAAGCAATACATAATTTTTAATAATTCCAACACTAAAACAGCGGTTATTAAGGTTCAACAATTTATCTACGACTCGATTTACGACGAATTCGTGTGAAGTCTTAGCCATAAGACTAAGGACGATACAACGTTCCAATCTACAGCGACTATATCACGAATCGATAAGGTCTCGTCCGATTTCTCAAAATCGAAGAGATCGTCTACATATGTACAACATATATTTAAACCAATTTCAAACTCATGAATACAAAATTAACACAGGCATATACACATCTGATGGTCTTAATAACCATGGTTACAGACCTCCGAATATCCCAGACTTGAGACTTCTTCGGTTGTCTGCTCCCTTCATTTAAGCCTCTCCTTTCGAGATAGCTCGCGAATGGTCCTCTTCCGAAGACACCAAAATACATCGAGAGAAATGTTGTACACAGAACTCAGATAGATAACACCCTATCAAATTTCTAAGCAAACAAAACCTCAAGTTAGAACTTAACTCTATATCGCTAGAGTTCAAATTCATACAACTAAGGTTCGCCACTCATCTAGAGTTCCAGAACGTTTAAAAGTAGGAGGATAAATTCCTAAGCCCCGGTTTTATTTCAGTATTGAATAACCAATCAATGCACAGTAATCTTAAATCATTCAGGTACTCATACCTGAGCTGGCGCGGCACGACGAGAGCCAGTGGTCAAAATATGAGGTCAAAGTATGTAATCACATAATTCACATTAACCAGTCTACAGAAACGCAGACTGGCTCTGATACCAAACTGTAACGCCCCACTTTTATTTGCCGAAATTTAGAATAAATTTTTCAAAATTTATTTCAAACCACTTGAGGCGCTACTCAATTTCCAAAAACAATTCCAACAATATCACATATGCAATTCCCAACGAGTTCAATATTCATAAATAATCAACGCCCAAACCGGGTTCAATAACCATAAATAGTCAATACCCAAACCGGGTTTATTAATCATAAATAGTCAACACCCAAACCGGGTTCATAAATGAGATCAACTCCCAAAACTGGGCTCATCAAATCCATAAATACTAAGGAGTACACTCCGTATCGATAATCCAGTACTCGACATAAGTCAGGAATGCATAAATCATATTAAACAATTTATGTAGCGGAAATAATCAATAACATGACCACCACTCGCCTCCCTCTGTCGTGCCCGCAATTATTAACCTGCATCAATGAAGAGCAGGTGGGGATGAGCACAATAGGAAAAACGAGGTGCTCACCACTATGCAATAATTAATATCCAACTTCATAAAATAAAGCATGTATGGTCGCAGTATGAATACAAATCAATTAATATCCCATCTCCTTGCCAGAGTCAACTCTCATGTGCACACCTATACCAATAGACCACCGCTGATACACGTATCGAAATCTCCCGCGGGCTTTACATTCGATGCCCAGACAATGGGTGTAAATCCACCCCGAATGCCCGGAAACATCCCTTCGGACTTACATCGAGGATAACCAGCCAAGGCTCACGCCCTGACTGCCATACATAAATAAAGGAGACACTCCATCGGATACATTCTATAGCTACGGGGATAACCGTTCGACGGCCAATATGGCTCACATCGAAGGCTACATGGTTCACATGCATACTTTGATCATACCACGACAATAACAATTAATTAATGCATAGAAATTTTCAAATAAAACCCACCTGCATAGCAAGAGGTATAGCCAAACACAAAGTTGAAGGAATTACGGCACGAGTTCAGCTCGAAGGACCTACAATAATTTATAAGGACCTATCATTGACTGCCCAGTACAAAACAACACTCAAGGCACATATACTTAACCGAAATCATATCGACCAAGCCACTTGCGGATTCCTTAACCGAGTTAAGACACTATGGAGTTATTACCAGACCTGGACATGACTCAAATTCATCAAATAATATACATAAGTCATGCCAACATCAACAAAATCCAATCCTAACCTAAACAACCGATAACCGAACCTTTAGACTCTAAAATGAACTAAATTTAGAATCAGGAATTAGGCTCAGCCAATCAACCTGATACTTTACCACATTATAAAACATGCAAAAACACATAAACTCACCAAGTTTCAGCCCTAAATTCAACCGGGAGCATTTTTAAATAATTAAAGCAGAAACAGCGCCAAAATCAGCGTTTAACAGTTCGCATAGCTACACTTCTAATTTTGATCTGAAATTTTACAAAACCTAAAAAATCACAGAATAACATTTTCCTGAAAGTTTTCGCTCAGAAACCGTTTTAAGTATTTGAACTCGAAAAACTCAACAATAAATTCAGGGTCTTGGCACACACATTGCACATACTCAGGGGCATAACATATCAAAAATTCAGATCAAATGGATAACGACTCGATTTATGGTGAATTTATTATGATTCAACAGCATGCTCGGTTTAGAAAAATCATAACTCTGAAAATACAACTCGAAACGACTTCAAACCAAAACTAACAGATCAAGGACAACTCCAACTACCTATAACTCCAGGATTTACACGAAACGAACCACATATATTCAGTTCGACAATTATTCAAAATGACGGCAATCACTTTGATATCCAATTTGTGAATATAAAATAAAATTCATACAATTACTCAACTAAAGCACGAATTTAAATTCACGAAGCACGTTTAACACCCATTTCACATAACTGAGCACATCAAATAATATATAAGATTAAGCAAGACGGGTCGAGCCTTGTACTGTTCTCGGGATTCGTTCGAAAACAGAACGTAGGGTTCGTTCGACAACACGCGGCGGCTCGTTTGTCAGAAAACGAGGGGCTGACTGTCGTCAAGGCTCGCTATTGGGGTGCTCGCGGGCCACTGATCGCGATCGGAGGATGGCTCACGGCGGCTCGTTTGTCGCAGAGGTGGTCGGAACTCGTCGGGGTCGCGGTGGCGCGCGGAGGAGCTTCTGCTGGCGGCGCCAAAGGTTTCTAGGCGGAGCTTCATGGAGAGGGGACTGGTTCTCGACGGAAGGAGGTTGCCGGAAAAGCTTCGCGAGGTTGCAGGGTGATGGAGGGTGATCGGAGGTGGTTGCAGCGGCGGGACTCGCGAGGGAGAATACCGCCGATGATGATGCTCGCCGGTGGTCGTTCGCCCGTGAAAAGGAGCGGCGACGATTGGTTCACGTGGCCTGACGGGATGCTCACCAGATTCGTAGCAGGGGTCTTCGATGAAGGACAGCAACTCGCGGCGAAGGTGATGGTGCGAAGATGCTGCGAGGATGAAGATGGGATGGAGACAATGGCGATGATGGGGATGGTGATGTTGCGGTGATGGCGAAGGCAAGAGAAGGTGTAGGTAATCGGAAGAAGAGGACGACAACGATGAGGGTGAAGGAGCAGATTTATACGAGGGAAAAATCTCCCTTCTCTGCTCAACGAGCGAACGAGAAAACTGAGAAGAGAAAAGGCTGCGAGATGATGCCTTCTGATCTGATTACGCGAGTTTAAGGGGGGAAAAATTAGGGTTGAAGACTTGAAGCCCAAGACATACACACGGGTCCGACGGTTCGGGTTCGGGCCTGGTTCGGTTACGGGCTCGCAGGTTCAAAGAAGCGATTCGGCCTAGCTCTCAGGCTCAGCTTTCGTTTTCCTCGGGCCTGATAGATTAAATCGTATCGGCTCATAAATTAAATCGCACGATAAATACATAACCGGATATAATATATTATTTATAATACACACAAATTAAATTTTAAAATAATAATAATATTAGTAAAAATACAAATACACATTTTAATTAAATAATAACATTTAGGCAATTAGGCAATTAATTAATATTTAGACAATTAGGCAATTTGACAAATAAATCACATTCGACAATTAATAATTTATAGCATTCAATAAATAATAATAATAACAATTAAATATAAATAATAATAATAGAAATCCTCAAAAATTCCAACGTGAAACGGGGCATTACACTCGGGTACAAAGGAAAAGGGTGGTAGTGTCACGTGGACATCCGTTTGCAGAGGAAGTGCTGGGAGGAGATCTGCCAAGCAATTTCAGAGAACTAAGCTTATCCTATGATGGCTCGACAGACCCTGCTCGGCACCTAAGGTCGTTTGACAATATAGCCGTCTTGCATCGTTATAGAGACGCAGTCAGCTGCCGGGCCTTCTTGACTACTTTAAAGGGCTTGCAAAAGTGTAGAAAGATCGATCCCGTATGGATCCCTGCGTCCGAAATTGCCACCAAAGCTTAGCTGTGAAAGCAAGCGAGATGTCAGAAAGTCGTCTGATGTCGAGTCCATTTTCGCGAAGCGGGAGTTATTTTCTTGGCGCTCACTAGCTCAGATGTCTGCACTTTCCTTTCCCCTAGGCGAAGCGGGAAATGCTGTTTTAGTTTGTGCTACCGTTTTTAGATCCTAGCTTGCAAGGTCGATATATTCGTACGAGCGATATATGACGCGGCTTTTCTCAAAGTAGTTCTTGTTTTCCATGGGAGGGGTTTGTGCTTCCCTACTAAACCAGTACACTAAGTACGGAAAGCGAAGTGAAGTCATAAAGGAAGCTAGTTTCAGATATCTTGTCAATACTTGATCTCCAGTTATATATCTTTTGAAGACCTGTGCGCTTTCCCTTTGGCGGGCCCTTCTAATTGGTTCCACTCCTCGGCCGAGGTCAGCATCTCTATCGCCACCACGCGAAAGGACCGCCACCGCTTTTTGTTATCGTCTATCCTGTCTCGGGCCTTTCCCAGGATCAAACCTTGCACACACCCCTAGAAGATTCGGATACTAAGAAGGGAGATAAAGTGCCTCTGATCAAGACCTCTTATGCTTGGTTGTTTTTACCTGACCTGAACCTGATGCCAAGGCCTTTGAAAGAAAGACTGAGACGAAAATGCAACTCACAACGCCCAGAGGCGGCTCTATCAACTCTGACTCTCGACTTCCAGGACTACTTTCAGATGCATGCTGTGCCCACACGTATCAATATGCCGGCTCAAAAGCTCGCTCGTAAGCCGGAGATAAGCAGTTCTATCGGAGTCTCGATTCGCGTCAATCTATACATGCTAGCCGGCTCGGGCCCTTACACGGTCTTTAAACAAGACGCCAGCTCTTTACCTTGGGCGAATCAAAGTGAAACCTCTGGGGGGGAGTCATGATTGGGCTATGTCCGTCCATCATCCTTTAAGGAAGTTCAACTCGGCACAGGATTGGTTCCACCAGCTTCCAGCAGGATCCGTCGATAATTTTGAGAAGTTCAGCTCCGTGTTTTTGAATCAGTTTGCAAGCGCTATGAAGCAGGAGAAGACATACCTCTCGCTGATAAATATGCAGCAGAAGGAAGGTGAAACTTTGCGACAATACGTGGCTCGGTATACTAAAGAATGCGTGGAAGTTCCTAGGGCCCCAGAGGAGGTAAAGGCAGGGGGGCTTACGCGGGGCCTAAGAGCAGGAAATTTAAGGGACTTCTTGGCAAAGCGGCCGGCGAGGTCGTTTGATGAGCTCTTGGAGAGGTGTAGCAAGTATGTGAATATGGAAGAATCAGAGGCAGACTTCATTCAGAATGAAAAGATAAAGGCTAAACAGGTAGCCCCGATAGGGTGATCGACGAGCTGCCCCTAAAGAGGCTAGGGTCGAGGATAGGTTCAGGGGTCCGAGGTACGAGCATTATAAACCACTTAATGCACCACAACAGGAGATTCTGGAGATGATGGAAAAACGGGGGGAGGACAAGCTGCTCGCATAGCCGAAGCCTCTGCCCCCGCCGCGGAAATTTTCGGCATCAAAGGATAGGTATTGTCGGTACCACCGCGATTACGGCCACTCTACCAATTTCTGCCGAGAGTTGAAGGATGAAATTGAGCGGCTCATCAGGGCCGGTCATTTGAAGGAGTTTGTGATCAAGGATAGAGAGCGCCAAGAAGATCACCGTGAAGGGCGTGAGTCAGGTGACAAGCGGAGGAGGACTGATGAGCAACCTGATAGACCGGTTAAGAAGGGCATAATACACATGATCGCGGGGGGTCCTACGGATGGAGATTCTCATAGGGAGAGGAAGAGGACCTACCGGGGAAAGGGTGTTGCCAACAAGGTGGCCGAGGTGCATGTGCAGAGCAGCTCGACCACTCTAAAGTTTGAAGTTGACGATGTGCAGGGGCTTGTTGTCCCACATAATGACGCTTTGGTCATCACTGCGGAGGTGGCTAGTTACGATGTGCAGAGGGTGCTCATAGACACGGGGAGCTCGGCGGACATCATTTTCCTGAAGTGCTTACAACAGATGGAGTTAGACATGAAGGTGGAGCCGGTCAACACTGCTCTCTATGGCTTCAGCGGCAGTGAGGTTCGTCCCGTGGGCGAAGTTAGCTTGACGGTGGCGTTGGGGAGGTTACCTTTGAGGAAGGTGAAGATGGTTCGCTTCCTAGTCGTGGATGCTAGCTCGGCCTACAACATCATACTGGGGAGGCCTAGCTTGAATTCATTCCAGGCGGCCATTTCCATTTATTGCATGAAGATCAAGTTCCTTGTAGGGGATGAGGTTGGGGAAGTGACTGGAGACCAGTTGCAATCTCAACGGTGTTATGAGGTCACATTGAAGACGGCCGAGGCACAACATAAGAGGAAGAAGGACGACCTGACTGAGTGCTCCCATCGGGAGAAGAAGCAAGAGCTGGGGATTAGCTCCCAAGATAAACTGATGGAGGTTGAGTTGATAGAGGGAGATCCGGAGAAGATAACAAAGGTAGGTCGGCATTTGGCGGTCAACATACAAGGCGCGTTGATTGCACTACTGAAGGAATTTGTGGATGTCTTTGCCTTTTCGGCCAACGACCTCACAGGAATCGATCCCGGGGTAGCAGAACACAGGTTGAACATCGATCCAACTATGAGGCCGGTGAAGTAAAAGAGGAGGCACTTTGATGCCGAGCTCGATGTGGTTATTGAAGCAGAGGTGGAGAAATTGTTAAAGGCGGGGCATGTACGACCCATTCAGTTCCCGGAGTGGTTGTCTAATTCAGTCATGGTAAGGAAAGGGAAAGGAAAGTGGAGGATGTGCATAGACTTCAGGGACCTCAACAAAGCCTGCCCTAAAGATAACTACCCTTTACCACGTATTGACCAACTTGTCGACTCTACAGCTGGGTGCGAGTTATTGAGCATGATGGACGCCTCTCAGGGATACCACCAGATACCTCTTGCCGAGGAGGACCAGAAGAGGGTTAACTTTGTGACATCTAAGGGCACTTACTGCTATGTAGTCATGCCTTTCGGATTGAAGATTCTAATGAATCCAAAGAAAGTAGCACAGGTCTGCTTACCAACAGTTGGTGGATAAAATGTTCAAAAGGCAGATAGGTCGGAATATGGAGGTCTACGTCGATGACATGCTAGTAAAGAGCAGAAAGGTGGATGATCATGTGGTAGACTTACGCGAGACCTTGAGCACCCTACGGCGATACGGCATGAAGCTCAACCCGGCTAAGTGCAAGTTTAGGGTGAGGTCAGGAAAATTTTTGGGGTACTTGGTGACGGAGAGGGGCATAAAGGTCAACCTGGAGAAGGTACGAGCTGTTATTGAGATGCAAGCACCGAGGAACTTGAAGGAGGTGCAGATCCTAACCGGACGCCTAGCGGGGTTGAGCAGGTTCATAGCTCAATCTGCAGAAAAGAGTTTTCTGTTTTTTAAGGCCTTAAAGAAGGGGTCGCGTTTTGAGTGGACGTCGCAAGCACAATATGCCTTTGAGAGGTTGAAAGAGTTTCTAGCTGAGCTCTCCCTTACTCATAAAACCGGAACCAGGCGACACGTTAATTGTGTACCTATCGGTGGGGCACGAAGCCATTAGTTCAGTGCTGATAAAGGAGGAGCATGGACAGCAGAAGCCGATATACTATGCTAGTAAGATATTGTAGGGCGCCGAGCGCCGATATTCAGACGTGGAGAAGGCCGCGTTAGCACTTATCTCTACAGCCAGGAAATTGCGTCCTTACTTCCTAGTGCATAAAGTTACGGTGCGGACCAATTACCCGCTCAAAGATACTTTAGGCCGTCCTTCGGCCTCGGGAAGAATGGTAAAGTGGGCGGTTGAGCTAGGCGAATACAATGTTGACTTTGATGTGCGAAGAGCTATTAAGGCTCAGGTGTTGGCCGACTTCATACAGGAGTGCACATTGGGGGTCGAGAGGGGACCATGGATGGTGTATGTCGACAGCTCGTCAGCGGTAGGAGGAGCAGGTCTCAGCATCTTGGTGGTCACACCAGAGAAGGACCACTTGGAGTTTGCGGTTAAGCTGTCCTTTAGGGTGTCGAATAATGAGGCGGAGTACGAAGCTCTCATTAAGGGAATTCAACTTGTTCTAAAGGAGGGAGCTCCACAGGTGATCATTCACTCGGATTCTCAGCTCGTGGTCGAACAAATCAGGGGTGAATATGAAGCTAAGGAAGCGCGCATGAGGAAGTATCTGGTCGAGGTCCAAGCGATGTTAAAAGGATTCGCGACATGGAAGTTGATACAAATCCCGCAGGGAGAAAATGGTAGGGCCGACCTACTCTCAAAGGTGGTCGCGTCTCTTGTTGACTGCCAATCTCGGTCGGTGACGTTGATGGATATGACCAAGAGTACCTTAGACCAGGTGCTAGAAGTTGACGAGCAAAGGGATTGGAGGTCGCCTTTAATACAATGGTTGCAGGATCCGGTAGCGGGAAAAGATATCAAGGACGACCCAGTTGGAAGGAGAGCATTGAGGTTTTACCTGCAAAATGGGATCCTATATAAGCGATCGTACATAGGGCCTCATCTAAGGTGTGTCTCGGAACAGGACGGAGAGTACGTGCTCAGGGAGGTGCATGAAGGATATTGCGGCGACCACCTGAAGGCTAGGGCATTAGTTGGGAAGGTGCTTCGGGCTCGATACTTCTAGCCTAAGATGAGGACGATGGCACAAGACCTTGTGCGAAAATGCAAGAAGTGTCAGCAGCATGGCCCCTTGATCCATCGAGCGGCCTAGAACATGGTTCCAATCAGCTCGCCTCTACCTTTTACTCAGTGGGGGGTTGACATAGTTGGACCACTGCCCTAGGCGATGGGCCAACGAAAGTTCCTCATTGTGGCAGTGGATTACTTTTCCAAGTGGGTTGAGGCCGAGCCATTGGCGACGATCACAGAAGAAATGGTGATGAAGTTTCTTTTCAACAACATCTGTTGCCGGTACGGCATCCCTCGAGTGCTCATATCTGATAATGGCACTCAGTTCAGAGGTCAGCATACGATGAGTTGGTGTGAAGAGTGGGCATCAAACAGTAGTTTGCTTCGTTCGCCCACCCCCAAGCGAATGGGCAGGCCCAGGTCGCTAACACATCAATTCTAAATGTGTTGAAGGCTAGATTAGAGAGAGATTCAGTTGCTTGGGTGGACAAACTTGATTCGGTGCTATGGTCATATCGGACGACACTAAGGACTTCAACGGGGGAGACGCCATTCAGTCTAGTTTATGGTATGGAGGCCGTGTTTGTCCCATTTTTGTTGCATTTTTCGTGCTCGTTTTGCTTTTCTTTATCCCCTATTTTAGATCGTTTCTTTCGTTTCTAGTTTGTTTAGTGTTTTATTATGCGTTTTTCTTTACTTTGAGTCTTTAGGTGTTTTTTCGCTTGTTTTTCCGGTTTTCTTCGTGTTTTGTCGTTTTTGGTGTGTAGGTCGGGAGCTTCGGGCGAATTTTCTCTTCAGGAAAATTTGGTTTCGAGAGCATAATTGGATAGATGGGTTCGTTAGCGACGCGTAGCAGAAAAAGGAACTCAATTCCGAGTTCGGACGAGCCCAAACAAGTCCGAAACGTAAAATGGCGTAGTGCAGTCCAAAGTCGCGACTCGCGAGAGAAAAGTCGCGGCTTTAACAGAGCCTCCGACCAGCTGCGCGACCCCACGACCCGTCAGACTCGCGACTCGCGAGTCAACTTGCGAGTCGCGACCTGTTCGACCCTGTTTTTATTTTTCTCCATTTTTACTCGTTTTAGCTCCGTTTTTAGGGCTCTATATATAAAAACGACCCCCCAGACCTAAGGAACAATCCCCAATATCGTTCCTTTCAATTTTTTTCTCCAAAAACTCAATATTGTTATGATAAATTTCTCCGCTTTTCTTTTTTTTTCTCTCATGCTTGGATTGTTGGACACAAAGATATTTGGATTAAAATCTTGCAACTCTTAATCTGATTGTAAGTTTTTCAATTCTATTTTATTATTGTTGATTGGTTTTATATTCTTAATTCCAGTTAACATGAAATTGAATCTAAGCATGAGGTAATCTATTCAACTAGGGTTAGGGATTTTGATTCTTGTTTTGAATTATGAGTAATGTGTTTGTTCAATCTATACGAGTTGTGTGAATTATAAGGGTTAGTTGATTGATCACCATTCTAACCTAGTTAATCATTGTTTAGAACCGAGAGAGGAGACGTCGGTCGATTTAGGCTCGTATAGAGTAGACATGTTCGTAAAAGTATTGACTATGTGTTGCTTCTTTGAATGAGTTTATCGTTTATGTTTGTGCTCTTGTTACGAAGAGTTATTGAGCATAGCCCTCTAGACGTGTAGGCTTGTTAAATCTCGTAACCAAACAAATAAGCGTTCACCATAGTTTAAGACTTGATGAGATTTCCTGACCCCTAGAACTTCTTCTTTTTCTCTATAAATTTAATTGTTATTTCTTTAAATTGCTTTTCCACTTCTACTTTGTTTTAGTTAATTCCCCAAATCAATCGTAATTAGAGTGTTTAGGACTTATTTTTTTTTCGTGTGTGATCAAGACCAACGCTAAATTCCAAACCGTCTTCCTCGAGAGATCGACCCGAGGAACGAATCTTTTGATTCGGTACCTAGTAAAAAATAAAATAATTTGCTACAACAGGCCGTCATCCCAGTGGAGGTCGGCCTCAATTCAGAGCGGGTTGACACATACACAGAATAAGGGAATGTTGAGCTCCGAAGGGAGGCATTGGACCTGGAGGACGAGTTGCGTGACGAGGCTGGATTGAGGACGGCGGCTTACAAGCAGCAAATAAGGGCGGCCCACGACAAGTCAGTTCGAGTTCGACGATTCAAAGTGGGGGACCAGGTTTGGCGTCAGGCCGATGCCCTGAACCATGTTGGGAAGTTGGAACCAAACTGGGAGGGCCCTTATATTGTCGAGAGGGTGTTCGCGGGGGGCGCCTATGAACTTCACGATGTCAAGGGGCGGCTACTACCGCGACCGTGGAACATATTGTTAGTGTTATATACTGAAAGCTTGGCTTTGCATGATATTACACATTTACCCTTTATGAATGAGAATCATGTTAGATTAAACAAGTTCTATGTTCTGTTGTTCTGCACTTAGATAGGGTGGGTCGTCATCGGGCGAACCGAAGATCACTCTGTCAGTTACTTGCGAACAAGAATAGTTGTTCACAACCTAGATGGACATGAACACCCCATCCGAACGGTTGTAGTGTCAACTGTACAGTTTGTCTTGACTGATTAGTTGCGCTAGTACATTTATGTATTGAACAAGATCCCAGAGAGGAGAAGTTCATTTTATACTGATCGTCGTAAATGAACTAGGCCTCGGTTAATTACTGCGTTCTCTTAACCCGTAAGATATTAAACAGGCAGATATATATAATATATATTACTTTGATTCACATGGGTGAGGTTCAGTTCGCTGGATTAATATTCCTACTGTTTTGGGTAATATTATTATATATAGGATGTGCTGTTAGGATATTTACGGTCACCATGTGCGTTAGTTTGATGATGTCCCCGGAGTGATTTCATGAAGGATTGTTATGCTAAACCCTGCAAGTGGATTAAATTCCGGCATAATAAGAATGTGATGAACGAGCGCTAGCTTCGGTGAAATAATAATAAATTAATTAATTCTTGATTGTCAGTAATCGAATTAATTAATGGACATTATATCTTAAACGTGGGGAGGTAAATCGAGTAATTATTATTGGAGTCTCAAATGTAATTTGGGCTAGGGAAAGGGAGTGCAATAATATAATGTTGGTGGCCCATTAATATTATTTAATTAATTAGAGGAGTGGGTTTGGCCCACAGTTAGTCTAATTAATTAAGGAGCCATTTTCCTAATCTCCTTAGGGTCCCTACTGTAGCTCTATATATACATCATTAAGCTCATGAGAAGAGAATAGAAAATCTCATATTGACGAGATATACACGCCCCAGGCGTCTCTCTCTCTAGATCTCATTCGAGCTTTATCTTCTTCTTGTTGCTCCACTGGTACAAGTTGAAGAAGGGTGTATTGAGTAATACAGTAGAAGATCTGTAGGTAAACCGAGACGAAATAGATTTTGACCTACAGATCTAACCGGAAGTCCGATTGAGACGTACAGTATACCCAGACGAACATCTCGACGAGTGCTTTCCATCGCCGCCGACGTCGCCGGAATCCGACGCTACACGCGCCCTCACACGCCGCCGGAAGGTGCCTGGCAGCAAAATCTCGTTTTGATATGTTTGCATCCGTTTGATCCGGTTTTGATTTGATCTTGTTCGTGCAACCCAAGACGCGTGTTGCGGTCAATCAATTGCGGTCAACCGTTCGTGGTCAACCAGATCTACATAAATTTTAAGCAGTAAGTTCTCTACGTCAAACCTTTAGATCCGCTGCGCATAGGTTTACGTTTGCTATTGAATTCGTGATTTATACATAACGAGATCCTCACAGATCCCAACAAGTGGTATCAGAGCACTTGGTTAATTCGTTTTGTACAAAGTTCGAATTTTTATGGCTTTATTTGACAAGATGTGTTCAAACGCAGCCATATATTGGATTATATTTGCATAACTCGGTTTTGCAGGAAAATAGTTAATCCACTATTATGGCCGATTATGTGTTTGATGAATGTTGTTGAATGTGATGTATGGTTTTAAATTTGTTTTTAAAACCGCGGGCATGTCGAGGAATTTATGGATGAATGTTTGTAATAATTATTCGCCCGGGGGTTGACCGAATAAATTTAATTATTTGTTTAGAAAACATGTACATCCATTCGTTGGATCTAGGATCGAATTATGTAATTTTGTAAATTATATTTTTCGTGTTGTGATCGTGTGTTGATAACCGGGAGATCACAAGAGATCAACGAGCCTCGAAAAAAGGGAAACTGCACGTTTTTCCGACCACTGGCGGCAGCCAGACGGCAGTCGGCGGTTGGCTGTAGGAGGTGGAGAGGTTTTGCCTTCTTGTCCAAGCAGTACAAGATCAACCAGGATTCTACTGCTTAAAGGAGTTCCAGTTGAACAGGGAAAAGAACTGTCACAGTTTCCTTGTTTAAGGAGACTCAATATTTAATGGCCATAATAGTGGATTTATTTATTTATTTATTTAATTAAATTTATTATGCCATTAAATTATTATTTATGCATGCTAATTAATTATGTTTTTGCATGGAATTAATTTAGTATTGCAAGATTAATTATGCATGTTAATTAATTATGTAATGCATAGAATTAATTTGGAATTGTGTCAATAAATTATGCATGTAATTAATTATTGCACTGGCATAGATTAATTTTGAATTGCATAAATTATTGAACATGTTAATTAATTATTGCATTGACATAGATTAATTTAGAATTGCATGAATTAATATGCATGTTAATTAATTATTGCATTAACATAGATTAATTTGGAATTGTATAAATAGTTAAAAATCCTCATTAAATTATACTAAGTTTGAGAAGGGATTTTAAATTAAAGTTAATTGTAAAATTCCTAAGGCCTCCATTTCTAATTTGTCGGTAAATCAATTAATTGCGGTTATGGGCTCCCCCTCGGGTGAGATTGCTAAAATTAATTGTAGGAAATTACCAGGACAAATTTCTAAGAGTAGACGGTTAGAGGAAATCTTATGAGAGCGTACGGACTTCCCCTCGGATGACGTATAATCAAATTTGACGACCTTAGGACCGAGAAATGGGATTCACTTAGAATGCGATTAAATTTATTAACCCGCCTCGGGGTCCCTGAATTCTATTGCATGGCCAAATGGAGACCGACTATTAATTTCGTTCGTCATGAATTTGGTTTTGACTTATGGAAATTAATGGGCCTTAGAAAAGCCCTTCTCTTACAAAATGCGAGTTTGTAGGGCGACCCTCGTAGCATGCATTCTCACAAGGTGTAATAGATGTCGGTGGATTTAAGTTAATGTTGTTTTGAGGATATCAACATTAACAGTTAAATTCAAAAGTGTGTAATCTGTAAAATTTATTTGCATGATTCTCAGGATATTCATCATGTCGTTCAATCCGTTGTCTGTCATTCTAAAAGAAAATCAGCTTACTGGTCCTAATTACATTGATTGGAAGAGGAACTTAGACATAGTGTTGACTACTGAGGGTTATAAGTTTGCAATCACTAATGCTTGCCCGGCGGTGCCGGCGGCTGATGCTCCTGAGCAGGAGAAAGAGGAGTATGCTCGGTGGAAGAAGGCTGATGAGATGGCGAAGTGTTACATTCTGGCTTCTATGTCGAATGTTCTTCAACATCAGCATCAGTCTAAGGACACTGCAGCAGATATACTTCTCAATCTCAGGGATCTGTTCGGACATCAGTCTAGGGCTGCTAGGCAAGAGGCTTTGAGTGCTCTGATGAGTACGCGCATGGCCGAGGGCACACCCGTAAGGGAGCACGCCCTCAGGGTTATGGCGCAGCTCAATGAGCTTGAGGTTATGGGAGGTTATATTGACGGGGAAACCCAGGTTGATATTATGCTCCAATCTCTGCCGAAGAGCTTTGATCAGTTCCGGTTGAACTACAACATGCACAAGATGCATATGGCTCTTCCAGAACTGCTTGCAGAGCTTCAGTCGGCGGAGGCCTTATTCACTCAAGCACCTCAGGTGCTAGTCGCCGAGCAGGCTGGACCTTCCAGGCCTCACAAGGGCAGGAAGAGAAAGAAGTCTGCAGGAAAGGCGAAGGCAAAGGATGCTCCGGTTTACCCACGACCGACCCCTCAGGCTGTGGCAAAGAAACCGAAAGGAAGATGCCACAAGTGCAATAAGTCAGGACACTGGAAGGTCGATTTCCCTCTCCTCAAGAACGGTAACTCTCTCGTTAATGTCGTAGAAACATGTTTAGCGGTTGTATCTACCAGAACCTGGTGTGTAGATACTGGAGCCACTGATCATGTCTGCAATTCTTTGCAGGAGTTCCAGGAAACCAAGCGACTTAGGGAGGCAGAGATCACCGTCTACATGGGCAATGCTACGAAAGTGGCGGCTGTTGCAGTGGGAGACGTTACTTTATCGTTCGATAGTAGTAGTTTGGTTTTGAGAAATTGCCTTTATGTTCCTAGTTTTAGAAAGAATCTTGTTTCAGTTTCTAAACTTGTTATAGATGGTTTTTCAGTTTCGTTTGATGACATGGTTATTATTCGTTTTGAAAATCGTTTCATATGTTGTGGTTCATTAGTTGGCAATTTATATGTTCTCAAACCGAACTCTCCCACAGTGCAACATAATGAATTGAATAATGTCATAACTACATCTAATAAGAGGAAGGAGTCTTCGCAGATGAATCAAGCATATCTGTGGCACCTTAGACTTGGGCACATCAACATTAGGAGGATTCAAAAGTTAGTGGCCAGTGGACATCTCGGTCCATTGGAAGAGCACTATCCAACTTGCGAATCCTGTCTGGAAGGTAAGATGGCCAAGAGGCCGTTTACGGCAAAGGGGTATAGGAGCCAAGAAGTGCTAGGATTGATTCATTCTGATTTGTGTGGTCCTATGTCGATCCAGTCTAGAGGAGGTTTCGAGTACTATGTGTCTTTCATAGATGATTACTCGAGATATGGGTACGTTTATCTGTTGCATCGCAAGTCCGAATGCTTTGAGAAATTCAAAGAGTATCGGGCAGTTGTGGAGAAGCTTCATGGTAAATGTATCAAGTCACTTCGTTCTGATCGAGGTGGCGAATACATTTTTGGAGAGTTCAGGACATACTTATCGAAAACTAGGATTGAATCCCAACTGACTGCACCCGGCACGCCCCAGCAGAATGGGGTTGCAGAGCGAAGAAATAGGACTCTTATGGAGATGGTTAGGTCTATGATGAGTTATTCGAGGTTACCAGATTCGTTCTGGGGTTTTGCATTGGAAACAACATCGTATATTCTGAACATGGTTCCATCGAAGTCAGTTGACACTACCCCTTATGAGATGTGGAAAGGGCGCAAGCCCAGTTTCTCACAGTTTCGAGTTTGGGGTAGTCCTGCACACGTGTTAGTGCAGGAACCTGGCAAGTTGGAGAAACGTTCGGAAGCATGAGTTTTCGTAGGCTATCCCAAGGGAACGAAAGATGGATTATTTTATAGTCCCGAGGATCAGAAGGTGATCGTTTCGACGAACGCTAGATTCTTGGAAGAAGACTATATTATGAATCGTAAGCCCGCGAGTAGACTAGTCTTAGAGGAGTTAAGGGGTGAAATCGATGGTTCCCCACCGAGTGCGCAAGTAGATACATCACATAATACTGCAACACTGCAAACTGAGAGTGTACCAGTGCAGACAGTGCTTCGTCGCAGTGGGAGGGTTTCTCATTTACCCGACCGATGGATAGGTCTTGGAGAGTTATCGGACTCAGTTCCAGGAGGCCTAGAATCGGACCCAAGAACTTACGATGAGGCACTCCATGATAAAGATGCAGATTCATGGAATGTTGCAATGAAAGCTGAAATGGGGTCAATGGACTCTAATCAGGTCTGGGATCTTGTAGAACCACCCGATGGGGTACGACCCATTGGATGTAAGTGGATCTATAAGAGAAAGAGAGGATTGGATGGGAAGGTGCAAACCTTTAAAGCTAGGCTTGTTGCGAAAGGTTATACCCAGATCGAGGGTATTGATTATGATGAGACCTTTTCGCCAGTAGCTATGCTTAAGTCCATTCGGATTCTCTTGGCTGTAGCCGCTCATATGGACTATGAGGTCTGGCAGATGGATGTCAAGACAGCTTTCCTTAATGGGAACCTGCAGGAAGACATCTATATGCAGCAACCAGAGGGATTCATTGCTGAAGGTCGTGAGCATCTAGTGTGTAAGCTTAATCGGTCTATTTATGGACTGAAGCAAGCTTCGAGATCTTGGAACATCCGTTTTGATGAGGTGATCCAATCGTACGGGTTCACTCAATGTCCGGATGAACACTGTGTTTACAAGAAAATCAGTGGGAGCGTGGTGGTGTTTCTTGTGCTTTACGTAGATGACATACTGCTTATTGGAAACAATAAGAAGGAGTTATCAGACGTAAAGGTGTGGTTGTCTAAGCAGTTTGATTTGAAGGACTTAGGTGAAGCAGGACACATTCTTGGTATTAGGCTCATTAGAGACCGTAAGAAGAGAATGTTGTGCTTATTCCAGTCTTCATACATAGATACTGTCTTGGCCAGATTTAGCATGCAGGATTCCAAGAAAGGTATGTTACCTTTCAGACATGGAATACCTCTATCTAAGGAGATGTCTCCTAAGACGTCTAAGGAGATAGAGGAGATGAAGACAGTTCCTTATGCTTCGGCAGTAGGAAGTCTCATGTATGCAATGCTATGCACAAGGCCGGATATTAGCTACGCCGTTGGCATGGTAGCTAGATATCAAAGTAATCCAGGACGGGAACATTGGTCTGCGGTGAAGCATATACTCAAGTACCTGAGAAGGACTAAGGAGTACATGTTAGTTTACCGTGCAGGCAGCTTGTTACCTCTGGGTTACAGTGATTCCGATTTCCAGTCAGATAAGGATAAAAGTAAGTCAACCTCAGGTTATGTGTTTACCTTGGGAAGTGGAGCCATTTCATGGAGGAGTGCTAAGCAGAAATGCGTGGCAGACTCCACCATGGAAGCCGAGTACATAGCAGCCTCAGAGGCAGCGAAAGAGGCAGTATGGCTCAGGAACTTCTTAGTGGACTTAGAGGTTATACCGAGTTTGCCACGTGGTATCACCGTGTACTGTGATATCAGTGGAGCAGTAGCGAACTCAAAAGAACCTCGAGCCCACAGGGCAAGAAAACACATAGAGCGCAAATACCATCAGATTCGGGATATCGTTGGTAGAGGAGACGTTGATGTTGCCAAGATTGCATCAGAGGATGCATGGCAATAGGATCGACATAGGTCTTTTAGAATAACGGATTGATAGGACTATACTGTAAAAGCGAAAGCTTTAAGTATAAGTGGGAGATTGTTAGTGTTATATACTGAAAGCTTGGCTTTGCATGATATTACACATTTACCCTTTAGGAATGAGAATCATGTTAGATTAAACAAGTTCTACGTTCTGTTGTTCTGCACTTAGATAGGGTGGGTCGTCATCGGGCGAACCGAAGATCACTCTGTCAGTTACTTGCGAACAAGAATAGTTGTTCACAACCTAGATGGACATGAACGCCCCATCCGAATGGTTGTAGTGTCAACTGTACAGTTTATCTTGACTGATTAGTTGCGCTAGTACATTTATGTATTGAACAGGATCCCAGAGAGGAGAAGTTCATTTTATACTGATCGTCGTAAATGAACTAGGCCTCGGTTAATTACTGCGTTCACTTAACCCGTAAGATATTAAACAGGCAGATATATATAATATATATTACTTTGATTCACATGGGTGAGGTTCAGTTCGCTGGATTAATATTCCTACTGTTTTGGGTAATATTATTATATATAGGATGTGCTGTTAGGATATTTACGGTCACCATGTGCGTTAGTTTGATGATGTCCCCGGAGTGAGTTCATGAAGGATTGTTATGCTAAACCCTGCAGGTGGATTATATTCCGGCATAATAAGAATGTGATGAACGAGCGCTAGCTTCGGTAAAATAATAATAAATTAATTAATTCTTGATTGTCAGTAATCGAATTAATTAATGGACATTATATCTTAAACGTGGGGAGGTAAATCGAGTAATTATTATTGGAGTCTCAAATGTAATTTGGGCTAGGGAAAGGGAGTGCAATAATATAATGTTGGTGGCCCATTAATATTATTTAATTAATTAGAGGAGTGGGTTTGGCCCACAGTTAGTCTAATTAATTAAGGAGCCCTTTTCCTAATCTCCTTAGGGTCCCTACTGTAACTCTATATATACATCATTAAGCTCATGAGAAGAGAATAGAAAATCTCATATTGACGAGATATACACGCCCCACGCCTCTCTCTCTAGATCTCATTCGAGCTTTATCTTCTTCTTGTTGCTCCACTGGTACAAGTTGAAGAAGGGTGTATTGAGTAATACAGTAGAAGATCTGTAGGTAAACCGAGACGAAATAGATTTTGACCTACAGAACTAACCGGAAGTCCGATTGAGACGTACAGTTTACCCAGACGACCGTCTCGACGAGGGCTTTCCATCGCCGCCGACGTCGCCGGAATCCGACGCCACACGCGCCCTCACACGCCGCCGGAAGGTGCCTGGCAGCAAAATCTCGTTTTGATCTGTTTGCATCCGTTTGATCCGGTTTTGATCTGATCTTGTTTGTGCAACCCAAGACGCGTGTTGCGGTCAATCAACTGCGGTCAACCGTTCGTGGTCAACCAGATCTACATAAATTTTAAGCCGTAAGTTCTCTACGTCAAACCTTTAGATCCGCTGCGCATAGGTTTACGTTTGCTATTGAATTTCTTGATTTGTACATAACGAGATCCTCACAGATCCCAACACATATCACATTTGAAGAAATATTATGCGTAGCTGAAGACATGTTACTTTTTAATTACTTTCAGTCGTTATTTGGTTATGTTTTAGCAAGACAAGTAATAAAGTTGCATTTGAAGTTTTTTCAGCTTAACTCTTTTTTTGGTATGGTATGCGTTAAGGCACCAGCTTGTGAGGTCTAGCCTAAGCTCGCAGAGCTGGGCGACGACCTTTGTAGGGCAAAAGCTTGGTAGTCTTGCCTAAGCTCGTGGAGCTAGGCGACAATCTCTGTAGGGCGAAAGCCTGGTAGTCTCGCCTAAGCTCGCAGAGCTGGGCGACGATCTCTGTAGGGCGAAAGCCTGGTAGTCTCGCCTAAGCTCACGGAGCTAGGCGACGATTTTTGTAGGGCGAAAGCCTGGTAGTCTCGCCTAAGCTCGCGAAGCTGGGCGACGACCTCTGTAGGGCGAAAGCCTGGTAGTCTCGCCTAAGCTCGCGGAGCTGGGCGACAACCTGTGGGCATTCAAGTGTTGAAATGATTAGCAATAATTGTGCTAGGTGCAAAAGCCCATTGCCACAATGCTAAGTGTTTACGAGACATGGTGAGAGAAGCTTGTTACGATGGAGGACATATGGTTACTTGAACAGTAGTCAGTTATATAAGTACGAGTAATTGAAGCGTGAAAATAAAACATGGTTCTTACAAGCGATAGATGAAATAAAGTCACAAAACACTGCACGAGTTCACGGCTACATTCCAAAATAACGAAAGCGATAAACAAAAGAAAGGTTCAATACATCTACTTCAAACAAAAGGAGATCGCATGCAAGTCTGGGTGGGTGGCCCGATGCCCCTCTACCCAGGGATCCTTTCCACCTCACCTCCGGCAGCTATGATGGCAGCCTCTAGGGCCGGCTCCCACCAAGGATGGGTCACAGGGAGAGACGCGTCACCATTCCATCCACTGGGGTTAAGGAGGCCCTTCCTCAACTTGCTTTCATCCGCAGAGAATGTGGTGAAGCCCTGGACTTTCGCCTCGGCTTGGGTCTGCTTGACCGCCGCTCGGAAATACTGGAGGCAGTCCTTGACAACTCACTGGAGGAACGCCTTGGAGTCGTGGTAGCCTGCCAATAGCTCAACTCGGAAGCACTGGACGAAGCGGACCCCAAACTCCGAGTCGAAAAATGTCTCTCGGGCCTCCTTCTGGGCCTAAAGAATGCGCTCGTCAAATGATAGTTGAAAAGCCTCCAGCTCGCCCTGGAGCTTCTCCTTCTCGGCCTTCTCCTTATCAAGGTTTTGCTTGAGTGCAGCAAGTTGAGATTTCTTTTTAGCCACCTTGTCCTTCAGTTTCTCTACCTCATCGGAGTCACCCTTCATAGCCTCGTTAAGGATGAGAGCTAGACCGGCCATGGCCTGTTGAAAGAGGTAAATATGGTCAAGCATTAACTTAGTTTTACCAAATTATAAGGCACAAAGATAAGGTATGAAGGTATACCTAACTAAGGTGGTACATGGTATCACTAGCTCGGATCTCCTTGGTTGGCCACTGGGCTATCTCACCATCGGGGAAGATGGAGAGAAAGTAGGAGCCTTACGCCTCTGTGTCTTTGTTGCCCGCAAATTGCCTCGGTATGGTAAGGGTGCGCTGATCGTCATCCCGGGAGGCGACCTTGCGTTTCTTCGAGGAGTTCTTGGCCGGCGGTTGACGGTGGCGCTGCCGGAGGTTGCCCTTGTTGGTATCCTCAATGTGGGTAGCCTGATGTGATGGTGGATTGGTGGCCACTAGGACCTCGTCGGCAGCGATAGTGGCCAGTGGGACCTCGTCAGTACCAACGGTGGTTTTTGGAACCTCGGTGGCGGCGAAGGTCTCCATGAGCTCCTCTGCAAGACAAATAAAGGATACAAATATTAGTAACTAAATTATATGCATATGATTAACATGAAAGAAATGGTAGGCGATATGACGGTAACCCGGGGCGCCGAGGCCTACTTATGTTATCCACAGGGTCGGCGGCGCAGTTGGATAGCTGAACGTTGGCGGCCAGCTTCGCCACGAGGAGGGGGCGAGCATTCCACTAGTGGATAAGAGTCTTGTATCCAGTGTTTTTCTTTGGTTTTTTGAGTGGTGTAGGTGGTTTGTCAAGCCAAACGGATGGGAGGTCCAAGGTAGTGGTAGGCGGACGTATGAAGAAAATTTGTTTTTCCATTGGTGAGTTTTCGACTTGGGTTGGTGTATGAAGTGGGTGTTGTTACGGCGCATGAGGTAAGGTGTGTTGTTCAACTTTCTGAGGCATATGCAGTACAAACACAGCTTAGGGTCGAGTTCGCCGAGGTGGGCTCAACATACCATTATGAAGCCGATGAGGAGACGAATTGAGTTGGGAGGTAATTGGTTCAAGGGCATCTTATACAATCGACTCAACTGGAGCAATTCGGAATGTATAGGAAATCTTAGCTCAGTGTTCACTTGGTCTAAAAAGAAGCTAAAATAATCGGGTGGGGGGCTATCATATGAGTCATCGGGTTTTGGAAGTTTGAGTTCCCAATTTCGGGGCAGTTCCATTTTCTTTACAAGCGCGGCTACTTGGGTATCCGAATAGAAGCATATGGGGTTTGACGGTATGGCTTGGGAGTGGGTGACTCTACGGGTGAAGAGTGTGAATGAGAAGTGGAAATAGTGTTGCTCGTAGAGGTAGAACTCGTGTTATTCGTAGGCGAGGATCATGGGTTACTAGTACTCGTTAAGGAAGAGTTTGGGTTCCTAATGGTGGTGGATCCTTCTAAAGTGTACATAGGTGGGATAACAATTGGAACACATAGGGCGAACAAGGAGTTCGACATAAAGGGAAGATAAAATGCGAGCATATGAGAATGTGAACTACATAAAAACACAAAGCAAAATGGTGAATAAACGTAACAAGATTGAGAAAAGGTATACGTACCCATGAAACTTGTCGATGCCGCCATAGTGGAAGGAGTGAGACGAGGTAGGCACGATGTATGAATTTGATTGAGGGACGGCGCGAGCTCGTCAGTGGTCGGCGGTCACGTGGTCGGTGGTCAGCGGTCGCGTGGTTGGCGGGGCGTGTGGTCATCTATGTTGGGAGCTCGTCGAGGTCTTGCTTGCCGGATGCCGAAAATAATTAAGAGCTTTTTGTGGTAGAGAGAGAAATTTTGTGTTGAGAAGAGAATGATTTGAAGGTGAAGAATGGTGAGTGAAGGAGAGGTGAGTATTTATAGAGGGAGAGAGATGAGTCTTGGCTAATCTTGGCCATTCATTTGAATTGTGATCTAAGGTGGAAAAATGAGGCTTGTTGGAGAAGCTAGGTGGGATTTCCAAGAAGACATGTGATGGAGGTAGACATGAGATGGTGGATGTAGATGTGTGATGGGGTGATGGGTAGCTAGGCACATGTGCCTAGGTACATTATTTAAAAATTAAAAAGTGCGATGGAGAGGAGTAAGTAAAAGGGGAGGACACCACCACCATGTAGGTTGGGCTCGGTTCGGCACCTCCATACGCCCATTGCGGCTCGCTAAGCCGGCGCAGGCGGCTCAGCTCTGCATCTCCACGTGCTCAGCATTTTGACCACCTCAGCGTGGTCGGCATCTCGCGTATAGCTCGGCGTCGGCACCTCATCGCCTCTGCGTGGTCGGCACTCGGGGGGTCAGCACCTTGGCGGCTCGGCGTGCTTGACATGGTCAGCATTGAGGAGTGGTTGGCATCTTGGCAGGTCGGCGCATGGACCTCAGCATCGCGTAGGTTGTCACCATGGCGTTGGCGTCGCCTCGGCAGGTCGCCACCAGGTTAGCACCGCGGGAGGTCGTCACGCGGGAGGTCAGCACGTAGGAGGTCGGCGCTGCGGGTGGTCGGCATCTTGGAAGGTCGGCGCTGCGGGTGGTCGTCACAATAGGAGGTCATCACGTGGGAGGTCGACGCTTCGGGTGGTCGGCATGGACCTCAGGGTCGCGGAGGTCGTCACCGTGGCATGGTGTAATGCCCCATTTATTTGTGGTTTATTTGAAGTATTGTTATTATTATTATTATTATTATTATTATTATTATTATTATTATTATTATTATTGATGTTTATTATTATTGTGATGTTATTAATATTAATATTGAGTGCCTAAGATTAATTGCCTAAATGTGATTAAATTATAAATTGTCTAAATGTCTAAATAATTTCGTGATTAATTATTAAATGCGTATTAATATATATGTAAAATATATTTATTATTCGGTTTATTTTAACGTGCGTTTGAGTTTATATCGAGCCCGAGAATATTCGCGCGAATCGAGTCATTATATTTTGGCAAATAAATCGAGAGTTTGAGCCCGAGAGAACTGTCTGTATTGAACCGGTGCCCCGGCCCACAATAGCCCGCGACCCGAGTTAGGCCCGGCCCGAAAGTTTTTCCTCCCTCTTTATTTTTCACGCGTGATGTGTGTGCATGTAGGATTTTCTTGTGATTAAAGAAAAGTCAAACCTAATTTTATTTGGGTATATATATATAACTTGTGTATCCATCTCCTTCTCTGAACATATTTTACGCCGCAACTCAAATCCCATGACTCTCATCTCTCTCTCGTCGCTCTCGATCGCGTATGGAAGAGAAGAAAATCCCTCGCAACTTCAATCTCTCTCTCTTTTCTCTCAATCGATCGTTGCCCCTCATCATCCTCTTCTCTCGCTCAAAATCCCGTAGCCCTCCATCGTCATCCGTCTATCTCAATCATCATAGTCTTCATCTTTGGCGCCCAGCAACCCTGCAACCATCTTCGGCGACCTCGGTTTCTTGATTTTTCGGCGAGTTTGTTTTCCCTGCGAGCAGTCCACGACGTCCGGTAACCCAACAGCACTGCCGCGCCGCGACCTCCTCGCTGCCGCGCCGTGACGCCTCCCAGCAACTCCCGTCACGCCGCGTCCAACCTGTCACGCCGCGACCAGAGCCCCGTCACGCCG
>BKCP01010737.1:1599501-1625224 GCA_008636005.1 Striga asiatica | reverse complement strand
ATATATATATATATATATATATATGTAAATAATTGCTAGCAAAGTAATTAATAAAAATATTTTGGTTTCACTCCAATTTCGGTTACAAAAAAATAATCATTAATTTTTTTTTTCTTTTCACTTTATTCCACTTTTATTTAAATGTTACAACTAGTATTATTCAACTTTTATATTTAATGTAATTTCTAATTTTCTTACAAAATTTTGGTCATTTGCATTTTCTCACACACTTAACTATATTCTATTTTATTTTAAATCCTGGGTTGAAATCATATATTAGCAAATTTAAGCGGACCGATTTTTTTTTTTTTTCCAAAACGATGGGGATTCTATTAATAAACTCAATCGAGAACAAAGTTCTAATACAAAGGGAGACCCTACTCAACCGGGAACTAAACAACATGAGAGGCACACCAATGGTAGCCTAGAATCTCAACAAATACACAATAGAACTACCAAAGGAGCTAAGAGTTATAACCACTGCCAAAGCCTAGCTAAACTCTAAACTCTTAACCCCAACAACAAAAAGCTACATAAAAGCACGCTGAAAGATCCAATACAAACAATCTAAAGAAACAGCAAATACAATCAAACAAAGAAGTTAACACAGGTAGATCAACTAGCTTGAACAAAGTCTGACCAATCTTTCTGAGCTACTTTAATGAGAACATGAACTGGGACCTGAGTCTATTGAAAAATCCATAAATTTCTTGATTTCAAAGCCACCATAGGAGATAGGTGGACAACTGGATTCTTGCTTCTGAGACATCAGAGGTATTGAGAGAACAGACTCTAATCCACCAAGCTCTAAATGAGTGAGTGAAGTTGTTAAGTCCCTCCCAATTCAAGGGAGCCTTTTCCCATACTCTGCATGCCCTTGGACAAGTGAATAAGATATGTTCAACTGTCTCTGTGTAACGTCCCACTTTTATTTGTCGAAATTCAGAATAAATTTTTCAAAATTTAGTTCAATATTTGTGGCGTTACTTATATTTTTTAAATGACATAACATCAATTCATAACATAAATCCTCTTCCCGAACCGGGATTCATAAATCATCAGTTAACCCCAAATCAGGTTCCCAAAATAAACATAAATTTTCCAAGACATAATATTGTCAACGAGGCATCTGCCCAATAGTATCTCAATAATTCATAAGTTCTCAAAGTTCAAAAATGTTGTAAATAGTCATAAATATAGCGGAAGCAAAATCCATTAATAACCGGTCTCATTAGACCGACTATCACTTGCTCTACTCCGCCGTCGTGCCGCATTGCATAACCTGAAACGTGAATTTCAGGTGGGGATGAGCACAGTTGGAAATCGTAGTGCTCACCACTATGCAATAAACATTTACATATCAAAACAGTAACAAAGATAGTATGATCACAGCATGTATATGAATCAATTTAAGTATCCCAGGTTTCATCGTAAATTCACAGTGTTTAGACTCATGTGCACATCTATACCAATAGACTACTGCTGGTAGATGTATCGAAGGCCCTCGTTCGGGTCATGCCTCGAATGCCCCATGGGCTCTACATCTATGCCCTCCGGTCCTACACATCAAATCGCCCCACGGGCTTCCATCGATGCCCGGTCAGTAGGAGTAACCCCTCGGGTTTATTTTCATAAATACGGGACAACCATTCGACGGCCGGTACGGCTCACATCGAAGGCTACATGATTCGTAATCATACATTGATCATCACAAGTAAGGTAAACAATTTACTGCATAGACAATTTTAAAAAAACCCACCTGGTTAATCGGTAGAAAAAGCACACAAATAGGTCGGTAGGTCGAGGGCTCGACTCCTCAAACACCTACATTTAAGTGAGATTTTAATCAATAATTTATCTCACTACTGGACATTAACATATAATTCACACTTAATCAAAAATAAGGATTAAGAGACTTTTATCGGATTTTATCATGGACTTGGAACTCTCAAATTTTAAAAGAAAAAGGCTTGGAGGACGAAACTTGAATCTGGGACATAAAATAATGTTTTCCAAATTTTTCTCATTTTGAAAGTATTTTTAAAACTAAAAACGACACGAAAAACGGCTTTCGGAACTCAAAATTGGACTTAAATGCCAACTGGGCCGAGCTGCCAAGGTATTCAGCCTCGCACGAGGATGTTGGGCCGCGAATAAGCCTGTTCAAAGGCTACAGGACGTGGGCTTGAAATGGTTTCACGGCCTGGGAGCTGGAGAGAGAGGGATCGGGCCGCACGCGGGCTGATTCCGGGCCTAGCGGCCCGCACGCATCATACTGCTATACTGGGCAAATAAAAAGAGACTGGACTGACTTGAAGCGGGCACGAAGTAGCGCCTAGAGAATCACTGCACCACGAGCTTGGTTGCGATTTATAAAAGAAATCATGGCTACTAATATTAATACAAAAAGACTGCGAGCAGAAAATAAAAGAACAGAACTGGGATGTTACAGAGGCTCTGAAATGCGAACAGGGCAGTGAACTCAACGACAGCTTCAACTTCTGGGCAACGGGAATCGAGAAAAATCCATATTTACAAAATTTACAAGTTTTTCGAGCTCCGAAAATTTTAGAAAAATCCAATTTTTAAATAAAAAATGAAACGACAAAATACAAGGCTCGAAAACAACTAACGACACAACTATGACGGCAAGGCTCGAAACAAAGAAACGAGACTCCGCACTTAAACGAATCAACCACAGCACCCACGAGCTCAATTTTCTCACAACAATAGGCAATACGAGGGTTTCGATTATACCCACGATAAATTCACGAATGAACACAAAATGAATAAAAAGGATTGAACATGACGAATCCAATTTCCGACAATCAACGAGAATCGATAGAACGAGCACGATATATCTATCAGTATGATACACGAGTATGAACAAAAATAACGAGAGGGTTCGAAAAAAGGTTTACTCATCTTCGGGAATTTACGAGTTCGGACGAAAACGAACGGGTGAACGGAAATCGAACGCGACGAACGGAGTCTCAACGGAACTCGAAAATTCCTCGAAAGTGCTGCTCGCGAACAGAAAGTAATGCTGCCCTCGATGACGGACCGCGACTGATCGGTGACAGATGCTGACGGGCAGAGTTTCGCCAGAAATAATGGTGGTTCGCCGGAATTTGAAGCACGCGACTATGGAGGACGGGGACAGGTCGAGACCTTTGTTTGATAGCGGTCGCTCCTTACTTCTCGAGGATGGATGGCTGCCACCCAAGAATGGTGGTCGACGGCGGCTCTGACTCGCCAGAGAAGAAGATTGAATCTATTTTTATTTTTTTTAGGGGGAGATGATAAGCGAGAGCGAGAGAGACGATGCTAAGTACTGAGAGGCCGAAAGTTCTCCATAGATTATAAACAAGAGATTCGAACGTGAGAGAGGGGATCTCACTGAACGATTGGAACAGAAAGATCGTGCTGGCTGGAAGAGAGACTCGGTCATTATCCAACGTCGGAGAATAAAAGGGCAGGCTTGAATTCTGATGGGCCAAGAAAACTATCTCAACTTGGGCCGAAAATTCACACAAGAATTGGGCCAGGAATAATAACGGTTTTGGGCTGATTTGTAAAATCAATTTGGACCAAAATAAAATTCAATAAAAGGCTAGAAACAAAAGGCCGAATACCCAATATAATCGGACCGAAAACTAAATATGCCGGATATTATTTATATTTATAATACACACAAATTTTTATTTTAAAATAATAATAATATTAGTAAAAATACAAATACACATTTTTAATTAAATAATAACACTTGGACAATTAGGCAATTAATTACAATTTGACACATAAATCATTTTAGACATTTAATTAATTCTAGCATTCAACAAATAATAATAACAACAAATAAGTAATAATAATAAATAATTCTCAAAAATTCCATAATCCAACGGGGCATTACACTCTGGCTCTTCTCCACACAAAGAACAAATGATATCAATGTCAACACCTTTTTTCACCAAGTTAGTAGCCACTGGAAGTGTACCTGATAAACATTTCCAAAGGAAATGCTTTATCTTTCCTTGTATTTTCAAGCTCCAGCCTCTGTAAGTAGTAGAACTTCTTTGTGCTGCATTACTGCTTTCAGGTCTGTCAAGTTTCAAAAGCTTCTAAGAGGAGAGATAAGAGTAGGTGCTGGCCATAGAAAAATGATCTTTCTGTTCCAATCCCCAGTACACTCTATTCATTCCTATCCTTGTTGATTAATTTGATGCTCAAAATTGCCTCACTTTCAGTGTCATTAAAGATTTGCCTTATCAGCCACTCATTCCAGTCTTTTCCATCAGCATTCATAAGATCCTTAACCCAAATAAGATATCCTCTAGCTATCTCAAGCATATTAGGTGTGGTCTGAGGGAGTTGAGGGATCCAGTTCTGATCACTGATTCTTGTTTGAGCTCCACTCCTAATTTCAGTTTTCAGTCCTTTTGCAAACACAGGCAACACATCCATCCATGAATTCCAAAGCCATGAACCTTTCTGAGTTTTAATAGCTTCAAGTATGGAGCAGTCTAGGAAGTATCTTTCTTTAAAGATTTGTGAAACCAGCAGTTCAGGTTTGGTGGCCATCCTCCAAAGTTGCTTGAAAATGAGGGCTTCATTGAACAGTCTTGTGTCAAGAAACCCCAGTCCCCCATTCAGCTTTGGTAATGTCAAGAGGTTCCAGCTCCTCCAGTGAATACCCTTACCATTGTTCTCACCATTTTGCCACCAAAAGTCAGCACACAGTTTGGATATTTCATTGCAAAGAGTAATTGGAAGCTTGTAGCAGGACATGGTAAAGATAAGGGTGCTTGGATAACTGATTTCATAAGAGTCTCTTTACCTGCAGCTGAGAGGAACTTTGATTTCCAATTCTGCAATTTGTTTCTGATGGAGGAAAGAATGTAATAAAATGTTTCTTTCTTGGATCTACCAATTCCAAGTGGTAGTCCAAGATATCTGGTTGACCTATGTGAGGCAATGCCATTCAATGTTCTGCAAATGCTGGCTTGTAGAGGATGAGGTACATTCCTGCTAAAAAAATGGCAGATTTGTGCAAATTGACTTGTTGACCTGTGAATAGTCTATATTTCTCCAGCAAATTTAAAAGAATCCCAGCATGATCATTTCCAGCCTTACAAAAGAACAGAGAATCATCGGCAAAGAGGAGATGAGAGAGTGTAGGGCCATTTTGAGACAGCTTGAGCCCTTTCAGATTACCCAGGTTACTGGCTTCCATGATTAAAGCAGATAACAATTCAGCAACTATAATGAATAGGTAAGGGGACAGAGGGTCCCTTGCCTTATTCCACGAGAAGGAGATACAAAGCCACATACTTGCGCATTCACTTTAAATGAAATTGAAGAAGTAGATACACAGGTCATAATTAATTGAACAAAGTTCCTGTGAAAGCCCATCTGTGTCATTATCTTTCTAATGCTCATCCACTCAACCCTGTCAATTGCTTTTACAAGGTCCATTTTTAAGGCCATACAGTAATTCTTGCCTGAGGTGTGTCTGTTCAGAAAGTGAAAAGCTTCTTGAGCTATGATCACATTATCCATCAGTTGCCTATCTTTGACAAAAGCAGACTGATATAGACTTATACAATCATTCAAGCAAGTTCTAAGCCTTTGAGCAAGAATTTTTGAAATTGTTTTGTAGACAATGCTGCAAAGCCTAATTGGTCTGTACTGTCCCAGAGTGTCAGGATTGAGAGTTTTTGGGATTAAAGAAATTATGGTATGATTCCAGTATTGCAACATGGTACCTGTTTGGAAGAAACTCATGATAGCTTCCACAAATTCAGCTTTGATGATGCTCCAGCATTTATGGTAAAACAGTGCACTCATTCCTTCTTCACTAGGTGCCTTATCTGGATGGAGACTAAAAAGAGCATTCTTTATTTCAATCTCAGTCACAGGCTTGAGAAGGTCTTGATTCATGTCCTCAGAGATTGTATTGGGAATAAGATGCAGAAGGGAGTCTTCTCCCCAACTTCCTTCAGATGAGAAGAGTTGAGAGTAGAATTCTGAGATGTGGGATACAATGTCTTGGTGAGAAGTGATTTGTCTGCCTTGAGTAGTAAGCAATCTGGTAATTGCATTCTGTCTCCTCCTCTTAGATATATAGGCATGACAAAACTTAGTATTACCATCTCCTTCCTTGAGCCATTTAAGCCTTGATTTTTGCTGCCAGTGAGTCTCTTCAAAAAGATGGGCTTTGTCTATTTCTTTCTTTGTTGTTTCCCACAGCTCCCAGTTGTCTCCTGTTTTAATTGGTCTGAGCTATTCTAATCTCCTGGACAGAGCTGCAATTTTCTGCTGATTTTGAGTTTTGAACTTGGAACTCCAAATGAGTAGTGCCAACCTGGTTTGCTTGATCTTCTCTTTAAGTCTGAAGAAGGGAGTGCCAAAGCAAGAAAATGACCAAGCAGCAGCAATAGTTTCCTGAAAACCATCCATGGCTATCCACCTCTTATCAAAGTGAAACCGAGTTTGTTTTCTTTCTTTTGGCAGACCACTGTCAAGAACAATCATAGAGTGATCTGAAGAGCTTTTAACCTCATTTACCACTGTGGCATTGGGAAAAGTCAAGAGCCAATCAAAGGATGCAAAAGCTCTATCTAGCTTTTCTTCTACCAATCCTTCCTCAGCCTTGTTGTTGCACCATGTGTATTGATATCTAGTCATTTAGATTTCTTCCATTTCCATTGCATTGATATGAGTGTTGAAAGGCATGAAACTCCTTGCACTTTAATTATACCCCCAGATTTCTCAGAATTTGAGCAAAGGTCATTCCAGTCACCAATGGCAAACCAGTTATTTCCCCATAGAATTTTGTCCTCTTCCATTTCAGCCCATTGAACCATCCTTTGCTGCTTGCAAGTACTAAGATACACAAAATGCCCCATTGGATTTCTGATCAGCCTATTTGAAATTCTACTGCAATATAAAATGATTTCTTCAAGATCTGTTTGATGCTAACTTTTGAATCCCATAATAACAGTAACCCTCCACTTTGACTTGCTTGATCCATATATGCCATTCATCTTCAAAACCAAGTCTCCTTGTTACAGTTTTTATAAAAGAACCAATTTTTTTTTTTTTTATTTCAGAAAGAAAGAAAAAATTGGGATGGTGAGTCTTGATTGACTCTCGGATTTGCGAAATTGTAGAGGGCTAACCCAGCCCTCTATAATTCCACATCGCAGCTAACATTTGTCACTTGGGTGCCATTCCAGGCTGGCAGCCCCCACCTTCGGTTCAGTTGCTTCCAATATCTTGCTTTCTGCCTGCATTGGTTCTGTTGTTTCAACTGCAGTGGTAATGCAAACTCATCTGCTTTTAATTTCTTGCTAACAATCTGCTCATGCTCAGCTACTTCTTCTACTTATGTTAGAGCTAATTGATTGGCTCTAGATATCTTTCCTAGTGCTGATTTCTCAATAGAAGTTGTAGCATCCATTTCTCTTTGCAGCCTTCCTTCTTTATTTCCTGTTCTTCTCCAAGTTTTGAGTTGCCCAGAGGCTTTGGGAGGAGATGGTGGTTTTTTGAGTTGTTTCGATGAAGAGTTGGATATAGAGTCTGGAGTTTCCCCCTCCATATCTCTTTGGTGACATGGAGCTGGCATACTAGATGCAACTGTTTCAGCAGGTTTGGGTGAGATGGTTATGGGTGACGATAAATGTTTAGCAGTTTCTGGATTGGAAATGGGAGCTGGTTCAGAAGGTCCAGGGTTAAATGGAATGAGTTGTTGTTTTTCTAGAAATTTTTTAGAGGAGTTTGTGTGAGTTGGTTGAGATTCAGTGTTTGAAGGATTGGTTTGTGGTGGGGAGTTTCGGGAACTTGATATGCTTACTTCCACCCAGTTGTGACCATCTACCGCTTTCATCCAATCTCCATATTGGCCTTCACTAAGCGTATGAGTTTTGATGTCTTCCAATCTTTTGGAACATTATCCAGATGACTGATAAATCCACAATAATGACACAAGTTAACTAATTTTTCATACCTGAAACTGACATTGACCAGCTGATCTCCGAGTCTAACATTAGCACAGCGAGGCAGCGGTTGATCCAAGTTCACTGAAGTCAAAAGTCTCAGAATACAGCCTCCATGATTCCCTGAGCTTACTATAGCCACATTGTGAACTTCCTTAAAAATTTGGCCGATTTTGAGCCCTACTTCAGTACTCAACCAATTCAGTGGTACATTCAGCACTTGAACCCAGATATGCAATTCATTGAAGCAGGGATGTTTACTTGACATATTTTCTTGCCATTCCTGGAGTATGAGATACTGGTTCTCAAAACTCCAGTTCGTTCCAGCCATTACTTTCTGCAAGTCCTCTCTACTTTGGAATATGAATTGAAAGTAGTTAGGCCCAAGCTCTTTGACTTCCATTGGTTGGGAAATCTTCCATATGTGATTCATGGTTCTCTTGACACCAATCCAGCTAGCTGTTCGGTCTCCAATAATTTTGCCGAAAAGACTCATGTGGCACTCATCGGACCGATTTAATTTAATAAAATTTAATTTTTTTTTAATATGTTATGAAAAGGTGTGAAGAAATTATACAGTAATATTTCAGTACAAACAAAATACGAATTAATTAAAAAAAATAAAAAAAAAACTTCAGTTACCTCTTCTAATGTAAAATTGCACCTGCATCGTAACAAAAAATATATATAAATAATTAATGTATAATATAATAAAATACACAAAAAGAAGTATTGTCAATCAACTAAATGTCCAACATAAATCCTACCATAATTTTTTTTTATGTATAATGTCCACCAAAGCTGTTGTACATCTTTTAATGTAATATTCTTCGTTTAGCAAAATAAAACCAAGAAGAAGTAATCAATTGACAGCTTAATTTGCACCCAAAATTTATTTATCTATGATCAATCTGTTTTACAGCATTTTTAACATAATTATTATTATTATTGATTTCACATTTAAATCCTATTCCACCTTGGTTATTGCACCTTTTTTAATGTCCATTTCTTAGTTTGTAATTAATTAACAATAGGTGATCATTTGGCACTACATTTTTACCCCAAATTTTGATGTCAATGACATGGCGGTGATGTTTTTATAAAGATTTTGCTTTATTCTTTTATTTGCAGATTATATTTTTCTTCATTTTACAAAATCTATATATATATATAGGGTTAGGATCATATGAGAATGGTAGATAGTGAAAGAAATGAGAATAAATATGTACCATTGAATTCAACATATCAATGGTTATAATCTAGTCAAAATTAAGTATGGCAGTCAAACTGGCGGTGGCAGTTTTGTAAATAAGAGTTCATTTCATAGTCAAAAAATACACATGAACCACTAAATAAGGGTATAAGGGTATTTACACATTAATATTAAAACCCAAGTGGGCCCCACCACTACCACCAACAAACATACTTTTCTCTCTCCTCTATCCTCTCTCCTCTCTCCTCTCTCGTTTCTCTCCTCTCTCCTATTTCTATCCGTCGCCGAAAGCTCGCGTGCATCTTCCATTTATCCACTGTGCACCGTCGCTCGTTCGCCGCGCCTCCTCCATCTCAGGCCCGCCGTTCTTCTACCGTATACCTTCACAAACCCGCGGCCGTGCATCCGCCATTCGTCAGCCGCTCAGGCCTCCTCCGTACACATTCCCAAGCCGCTGCCGCGCATCAGACATGATTCTGTCAATTTCGCCATCTCAATCTTCCTCTGCCTACCTTCACCAGACCGCCGTCGTGCATCCGTCGCCAGCCGTCGTGCATCAGTAGCCACGACATATGAGACTCCAGCGAGGAAGCCGGCGAGTAGGTTGTCGGCAACCAGTCTCGGCGAAGTCCTCCTGCACAACTCCTTAGCGCCACCCCATTCTCGTCGGCGTCGAACCTCTGGTCACGGTGTTGGCGGTGGCGAGACCACTGGCTGTAGGTTGCTGCACTTTTTTGAATTGGGGGAATTGAATTTGTGAATTTGATAAAATGTAAGGCCTTGATTGCAATTTTAAAAAGTTTAATATATTACAATTTAGTCTAGGGGTCAAATGTGTAATTAATCAAACTATAATTAATATGTCAATATTCATATGTAATGTTTTTTTTTTAAATAAATAATATGGTACATGCAAATATAAAAAGATATTATTTATTATAAAAACATGACTAGTATCTAATATCTTTTTTATTTGATATCTTATATATGTTTTGATTAAAAAAATTATTCAATACACAAAAAAAATATATTGCGCAATCTAACTGATATTAAGGTGCAAGTTGCCAAACATTATAGTACAATGTGTTGGTCTATATTGTGCAGATTGAACCACACAAACCATTGTCCTATGTCAAATTGAAAATGAACATAATTAATTGTTTTATTCGGTTCAGTTAATCGAATTATCCTAAATAATCGAAATATTTTTTTATTTATATCAAAGTTATATTTAATACGTTAATAATTAATTTATTCTTTATTATTATTTTAGGTTGAGAAGAATTTGAGTTTGGTCGGTTTCAACTTCTATTGTGCAATCTGATAGTGTGTTTAAGTGCAACGTGTTATTTTGTAGTGTGCAACGAGTTATTTTATTAAGTGCAACATATTGAACTACCGTAATACGTTGACATGCTTGTGTTTTAACTTTTATGTGGCTAAATGATGTGATCGATGTTAAAGTATTACGCATATCTGTGTGGTCTTTTGGTGGGTGTTGTTGACATTAATTGTGGATTTTTGTTGATAGAGTGCAACGGGATGTTTTATAAAGTGCAACGTATTTTATTTATAAAGTGCATCGTGTTGATATATAAAGTGCACTTACAAAAAATGTCAAAAACTCTAAATCCCTAATTTGGACTTATTGTGGAAATAATTTATTATTTGTATTATAAAACTATATTTAATATTTTAATTTTTTTATTTAATATTTAGGTTATTTTTTAAAACATAAAGCTACATTGAACCGAAGTAACTAAAATTTTAAAGGTAAACACATGTAATTGATCCGACATAAAATTCGATCACAAAAAAACTAATTCGACCGGGTTCGGTTGCTAAAGTGCAATCTGTCAGTTAGTAATGTGCAATCCATATAACACTAAAGTGCAATATGGTAGTCATTAATATGCAATCAGTCTAACAATAATGCGCATTCCAAGTGCAATTATATAATTTTTACACAAAAATAAATTTAGTATTTGTAATATTTTATTAAATACTTTATATTGTTGTTTTATGAAAATAAATAATATATATAGATAAAATATAATTTATTTTGATATCCTAAATTTTAATATTATTTAAAAATTGATAATGTGCATTTCTAAAGAAACTAATGTGCAGTTCGTCTAACATTATTGTGTACTCTATTTATTATGTACACCTCAAATTTTGAAATTTTTAGTTAATGTGTATTTCAATCAAAATATATAATATAAATAATATTTTTTATATATGTCGGTCGATTTCATTTATTTTTAAAATAAAGCCGAAACCGAATTAAAATAACTAAAATTTTAAAAATAACAAATGCTAACCAAACCGCACCAAAAATTTTACTTCGACCGTTTCAATCCGTACACTATTACGCTAAAATGCAATTTCACATAAATTAATATTAATATTTTTTAACATTATTAGGTATTACCCATTACATGTATTTTTAACAAGCATATCTAAAATATAGTGCAATCAATAATTTTTTGACAAATTATTGTGTAATTAAAGGTTTTTTGATAAATTAATGTGCAATTATTAAAAATTTGGTAAATTAATTTAACCCATGATCTAGATTATAATACATTTTTTAATGTGCATTACAAAGAATATTGTGCATTTCATTTATATGCATATTTAGTGTTTTAATATTTTATTATTTTATACAAATATAAAAAAATACTCTAAATCAAAATAACCAAATGATTAAAACTCGCTAACATAACCGACATAAAAAATGAACTAAATTTTGTATCACGACCGGTTTCAATCATTTTTCTCGATTTTGTGCATTATGTAGACCGGACATTTTAATGTGCATATACACTTTTTATATTGCGCATGTCAATTAACATTAATTTGCATTTATTAACTTTTTAATAAATTGTAAATCTATCCCATACATTCAATTGTAATTATAGTAAAATGTTTGAAATTGCCTTAGGACCTCTAAAAATTATCCAATTTTCAACTAAAAGCCCCTAATCCCCAATTAATTTTTCTCAGCCCAACATCAAAATTGAAACACGATGCCCTCATCCCCTAGCCGATGTCAACCGAACCCCTTGCCACAGCCGCCCTTTGCCACATAGTTACCTTCTCCGTCATCGTCGCTGCCTCAATCCACAAAGAATTTGAGGCAATCCGCCACATAGAGCGGCGAAATCGGCGGATCATGGTGGCTGGAGAGAGACCATCTCGATTTCTGAAATTCGACAGCGATTGTGTCATTAATATTTGGCCGTCGGATCTGGGTGGCGGGGAATGGTCGAAGTCCGGCGTGCTGCAATTTGCGCGGTGGCAGACCTGCGCGGAGGTGTGGAGGCGTCCTCAGTGAGTACAGGGTGTGGGCGGTGGTTGTGGGTGATGCTGGGTGGCTCTGGGCGGAGCGCCGGTGGGAAGGTCGGTGACGAACGAGGTAGTCGCAGGCTAGGGGGCGCGATTTGTGTGTGTATTGGGTATCTGTGGGCAACCGATTGGGCGAACGAGATGGTCGGCGGCGAGTGGTAGTTCGGCTGCCGACGGACAATCGTTTGGACTCTCTCAGGTGGCTTCTCGTCGGCGACCGCTGTTCGCCGGCGGCAGGTCGAGATATAGCGACGGGCTGAGGGAGGCAGAGATATGTGTGTCGATTTGCTCTGTGGCGTGTGAGACAGAGAAAGCGAGTGAGGTGAATAGAGCGGGAGGAGGAGCGGCGACGGCGGCGGACGGGCGGTGGCGGCGGCGGACTGGCGGTGGCGGGCCGGTGAATGTGTGTCGGTCGATTTTGTTATGTATGTATGTGTGTGTTTGTGTTTGAGAGAGGGAGAGGTGCGGTTTGAATGGTGGGGTGGTTGGGTTGGCAGGTTTTTTAATGTGGAATGGGGCCCACCTTGGTGTGGTGTAGAAAAATACTACAATACCCTTGCTGAAGCTGAATGTATAATTTTGACTTTTTTTTTAGCCACTAGATCCTCCGATCCAATTACTACGATTTATTCTTATTTTCTCGCATTAAGAGTCATTCTCACCGGAGCGTGACCCTATATATATATAGGGATTGGTTCCAATGCATCCCATTATTTAAAGTGAGGACGTGAGACTCATTCCTAGCCACAAGATTTAGATCTTGATTTAAATAATAATTTTTTATTTTTATTATTTAATTCTTTATTTTTAATTATTTAAATATTATTATGACCATTGACCGTTGACTCCGGCGTTGACCGTTGACTTCCGGCGTCGACTGTTGACTTCCGACGTTGACCGTTGACCATTTGTCTTTTGTTATGTTATTTCTTTCTTGTTAGGTTAGTTGTGTCTTGTTGCTAGGTTAGTTGTTTGCTGTTGCTAGGTTAGTTATTTGTAGCTGCTATGTTAGTTGAGTTTGTTGCTAGGTTATTTTTTTCTTGCTGCTAGGTTAGTTGTCTTTTGTTGCTAGGTTAGTTCTTTCTTGCTGCTAGGTTAGTTGTCTGATGCTGCTAGGTTAGTTGTCTTTTGTTGCTAGGTTATTTCTTTCTTGCTGCTAGGTTAGTTGTCTTTTGTTGCTAGGTTATTTCTTTCTTGCTGCTAGGTTTTTTTTTTTTTTTTTTTTAAAAAAACAACGCCCCGGAAGGGCGGGGGATTGGGCTGGATCCCCAACCTGTGCATAGATCAGGGCCCCAAAAACGGGAGCCCAAAATGTCAACGAACCAGATACAGAGGTCTACATAGTCTGAAAATCAAAAACAAAAACAAGAAAAACAAAAAAGAAAAAACCGAAAAATGAAAAAGAAACAAAAAACTACATAATAAAGTCGATCTTCGGGCTAACAGATGCCCGAGATAAGTCTATACTAATGAAAATAGAAATCCTATACTAGTGAAAGCGGAACGCTGGGTATCCAAGCTGGTCCATCCGTACAAGAGTGCGAAGGCGGAGTGGAGCAGTGTCGGTCTGGAATGTATGTGTGCCTGGTATGGTGGCGCCAAGGCTGGCCAGGTAATCAGCCGGTCTGTTCCCCTCACGGAAAATGTGCGTGATCCTGTGATGGACTGACTGAAGTAGATCTCTAATGCGCAGAAGCGGGTGCTGAATCTGCCACGAGCCCTGATGGCCCGAAGTCAGGAGGGTGGCGACAGCCGCAGCATCCAGCTCGATCCATATATGACTAGAGATGTGGGCAGCTATCTGAAGGCCAATCTGTAGTGCCTGAATCTCTGCGTCGTAGCTCGAGGAGGCCTGAATGGACGCGTGAAAGGCGGTGATGAGGGCGCCGCTATGGTCCCGAATCAAGCCTCCTCCTCCGGCAACTCCAGTGTGGCGATCGAAGGAGCCATCAGTGTTCAGCTTGACCCACGGAGAGTCAGGTCGAAGCCAAACAACAGCTCTGGCCCGAGGAGTCCGAACAGGCGGTGGTGTGGCCACCATGTAGCGATGCGGTGGCGTGCAGCCTGTCCAGTCTCGGGCCGTGAGCCTGCCCAAAGAGATGAGGAGTGAAATGTGTCTCTCAACCTGCAAAACAATGTGAGAAAACATAAAAGTAATATCCCTAAGCTTCGCACTATTCCTTTCTGTCCAGGTGAACCAAAGGATCAGACAAGGAATGAGGAAGCCCACATGTCTAAGGTGTGTGCTCTGTGAGAAAAAAACTCAGGAGCTCAAAGAAACTGTATGTGGTGGGTAGGGATATATGAGTCCAAGTGGCAAAATGCTCCCACACTCTCCTCACAATGTCGCTCTCTAGAAAAAGGTGGGTAAAGGTCTCGGTCTCATGACGTCCAGTCTCAGAACAACACACACACCGAGAGGGGAAGGAGATCCCCCTCGCGTGTAGCACAGTATCAACGGGTATCCGCCGCAAGAGAAGGCGCCAAAGGAATACCGACATAGTAGGCGTAAAAAGGTCACTCCAGATAGCCCCGAAGAGGAGATTAGGCCGATCCCCCAGCCTTATCTGCTCCCAAGCCGAGGTAGTAGAAAACACACCTGATGATGTAAGTCTCCACCTCATGCTATCTGAACCGTCCCCCGAGATAGGGATCTGCTGGATCTGATCTAATAACTGCTCGCTAAAACCCGCACCAGCCCCCAACTCCCTATCAAGCTTCCCCCTATCCCACGACCCATCCGACCATAGGTCGCGCACGAGCAGGTAGGGGGAATGCGACACCTGCCTATCCCTAGACAACGGCCTATCACCTACCCACCACTCATCCCAAACACTGACATCGCCCTCGCCCAAAACCCAAAAGATGTGATCCTGGGCGCGCCTCCCGACCCTAGTGAGGCGCCGCCACTGTCTGCTATCATGATCAACAGCAGTGACCCAGCAAGGGTGGTTGGCACGTCTAGGGCAGTACTTGCCGCGAAGGTACTGGGCGCAAAGTGACTTTCCTTCCCTGAAGCGCCACCACAGCTTGTATGAGAAAGCTGTAACCATGTCCCTGAGGCGGCGGATGCCGAGGCCACCCTCGGGGAGGGGGCGGAAGATAGAGTCCCAACTCACCCAGTGAGTGCGTCTCGCCCTCCCAGACCCGTCCTCATAACCCCAGAAATATCGAGCCATAATCTGGTCAATCTCGTCAAGAGTAGACTTAGGGGGGTCGAGGACCATAAGCAAGTGAATCGGAAGAGAGCCAAGAGTGCTCTTGATCAGCGCTAGCCGACCACCGAAGGAAAGATATCTATGCGACCAACCAGAGATCCTGTCGATCATCCTTTGCCTGACGCCCGCAAACAGCGCTCTCGTGAGGTTGCCCTTATATAAAGGGACCCCGAGGTAGGTAATGGGAAGGTCGCCACGCGCAAAGCCAGTAATGTCGTGGACCCGCTGAGCCCACCTGTCCACGGTGGCAGATGAAAGGATGAAGGTGCTCTTCTGCACACTGACCAGCTGACCGGTGACCAATCCATAGTGCTCCAAAAGGCACATAAGCTCGACCAGTCCATCATCATCCACCCGGGTGAAGATAATGATGTCATCCGCATAGGAGAGGTGAGAGATGGTAGGACCATAGCCACGGGTGCTATAGGTCATATGGAGAGAGTCGCGGATGAAGCCATCAAGGCAGCGAGAGAGGTAGTCCGCCGCAAGAACAAAGAGGGAAGGGGAAAGGGGGTCGCCCTGTCTAAGGCCTCTATAGGAGGGAAAGAAATCGGTGGGGCCGCCATTAATCAGGACCAAGAACGTGCAATGCTCCACACACGCCTCCACAAAGCTGATCCACCGCTCAGGGAATCCCATCCTAGCCAACGCCTCCCTAAGAAACGGCCACTCAACCCTATCATACGCCTTAGCCATGTCTAGCTTCAGCGCGATATTTGGAGCCCGCTTCCAGTCCGCTCGGGAGATGTCGTGGATCATCTCCTGGGCCAGAAGGATGTTATCACTAATGACCCGGTCCTTGACGAATCCACTCTGGTTCGGAGAGATGAGGGCGGGAAGAAGAGGGGAAAGACGTCCGTTAAGAATCTTCGAAATGGTCTTGTTGGTCACGTTACACAGGCTGATGGGCCTGTAATCGGACCAAGAGCTCGGGTTAGGTCGTTTGGGGATCAAGACGACAGAGGTAGACGTGAAGGAATCCGGCATCCGGTGGCCGGAGAAAAAATCCAACATCGCCTCCTCGACGTCAGTCTCGACAAGATCCCAGCAGACCTGGTAGAAGAGGGAGGAGAAACCATCCGGGCCAGAAACGCTGTTGGGATCAATCCCGAATACAGCATCCCTTACCTCCTCCGTACTCGGGAGCTCACAAAGGCCAATGAGATCGACCGAAAGAGGGATGGTGGGGAAAAGAGAAGCGGTCGGGGCTACGAGGGACCCTCTGTCAGAGGTGAAGAGGGTCTGGAAGTGAGCAACAGCCGACTCCCGAATCTGAGCCTCCTGGGTCAAGGATGACCCATCAGCCTCGATACTATGGAAGTACGACTTAGCACGCTTCTGCCTAACGTAGCCTTGGAAGAACCTAGTGTTCCGCTCGCCCTCGGCCACCCAGCGAACGGCCGCCTTCTGCTTCCAGAAGTCCTCCTCCATAAGGACTCGGAGCTGGTACTCGGCGTGGCAGCGGTGCATGGCAGTCCTATTCTCCGGAGTGGGATCCAGGTCATAGGCCCGCTCAGCCGTCGCATGCGCACTCTGAGCCGCAGCAAGGCGCTGATGAAGGTTTCCAAAAACATCCCAGTTCCACTGTCTCAACCGACGCCGCAGTCTGCCGAGCTTTGCCTCGAGATTGCGCATCCCGAAGAGCCCAGTCGGCTGAAGCCAGGAATCCCTGACAGTGTCGTGAAAAGAGTGGTGGCGAACCCACATGTTTTGGAACCTAAACGAAGAGCGGCGGCGGGTGCTCGAAAATCGGCACCGGATGAGAAGGGGTGAGTGGTCAGACCCGAATCGAGTAAGGTGTGTGACGGTCGTAACCGCAAACACCTTCGACCACGCCTCAGAAACTAAGGCACGGTCTAACCTCTCTTTGAGTCCGTCCCTCACCCACGTGAAGGGCTCACCATCACATCCAGCGTCAATTAACTCGCAGTCCGCCACCGCCTGAGCAAAATCCCACATCTCCCGTGACCGGTCCGTACGGCCACCCACACGCTCATCGGGATGCAGAAAGATGTTGAAATCGCCACTAACCATCCATGGCAATCCCTCCATACTCTCTGCAATCTCACGCCGGGTGTCCCAAAGGTCATATCGCCCGACCCTAGTACACTTGGCATAAACCAAGGTGTGAAAGATGGGCTCCGGGAGGTGGGCAGCGGAAATCTCGACGTGAAGCACCTGATCGGTGTCGCGGAGGACCCAACAAGTGTAGTCACGCGAGTGGAAGAACCAGATCTTATGCGAAATATTACCCACGCCCGAGTGGAAGCCCAGGCGGCGCGAGTAGTGGTCAAAAGAAGGAGTACGAATCATCGGCTCAATAAAGCCAACAAAATCGACTCTGTGGTCACGAATGAGAGAATGAAGGTGAGAAAGAGTAGCCCTGTTCGCCAGGCCACGGCCATTCCAAGTAATGGATGTAATGGACATATCAACGGTCGCAAGAGCCACCGGACGTAGTCCGCCTATGGCGAGGCTGATTCGGGCCACCTAAAGAAGGGGAGATCGTCCGTCGTGTCGTGCGGCGAAAGGGTCCAATAGTAGGGGAGGTCGTCCGCCGTCTCGTGTGCTGCGTGGCTCTGGGCCTCGAGGTCTGTCTGCCTCTGTATGTACTCGTGGCCTGCGAGTCGTCTGGCTGAACAGACTGACCTATATCAGCACTAGCGGGTTGCCCCATCTCCGGGGCTGACTCCTGTCTGTCAAGGTGAAGAAAAGCACTAGAGGCGAAGCTCTCGCACGAGACGTCATGCTGCGCGCGGTTAAGCCTGCATATCTGCTCGGGGATGGGTGAAAGAGGGAGCCCAGCAGGCAGAGCACTCGGTTGTCCGCCGGTAGAAAAAGGTTGGGAGGTGGCTATAAGATATACCGAGCTCCCAATCCCAGCAGGGGGGGGAGGGGGGTTGGCCGACTCATCCCCTTTCGGGGGAGCGGTGGCGGCAGTAGCCCTCAAATCCGAAGATCGGACCGGGCTAGATGCGCGCACGGTCAAAGGACCGGCATCGCGCACACTATCATCGGATAGGTGGATGGACTCTCCCCTGGATGTGCCGTCCGGCTGGTCCATGTCGTCTCCAAGGAGGTCATCGTCATCCAGAAGCGTAAGATCAGTAATCTTAGGTGGCCTGCTGGAAGAAGGAACAGCATCCTTCTCTGCCTCAGGGGAGAGAATAGCAAAATAAGAGTGGTTGGCCTTGAAGGCCGTCTGGAAGGTCTGTCTAGGGAGAAAGCCCGTGGACTTGGGCTTGGGACCCACTAAGGCCAACTGCTTAGGCTGGTTAGGATGAGCATCCTTCCCAGTTTGGGCATTATCGACAATCACAGCCTTGCCCTTATCCTTAGACCCCTTCGGGGTCTCGGGCGCGCGGAGAGGGCTTTTGCCCTTTCCCTTCGGGTCCCTCCGGCTGTTGGAGGCTCCCTGCTGGGCCGCACGATGGCGTTGCGGGAGAGCGGGCCGTGGCTTATTGCCACTGATGTAGCAATCGGCCGCAACATGACCCACGTGGTTGCACGAGGTGCAGAAAGTGGGGATCTTCTCATAGATCACCCGCTGAACAAGAGACTCCGAGCCCTGCTCAATCTCAATCTCATGAACAAGCTCAGCTCTCAGATCTATCTCGACGCAAAATCGCGCCATGTTAGCCCTCGTCTGAAGGGCCGTCGGGGCGTCGATACGAATCGGCTGCCCAATACACTTAGCTAGTGTAGTGATGGCAGCACGGTCATAAAGATGGGGTGGGAGGCCGGGAAGGCGGCACCACACAGGGACAATCGGCGCCTCCGTCTTTGGGTTAAACTCGGCATAATATTTGAACACCCTAGCTGGGCATCCACACAAATGAATGGAGGTCTTAAGCCAGACCTCATTATAATCCTCGGGAAGGTGAAACGAGACTAGAAGGTGGTTGAAATTGTACCACTTCGACGACACTCTACCCTTAAAGCCCAGTTTTCCTAACCCAGCAGATATATCTCGGGGAGCGGGGATAGCATATGAAAACTTAAAGACCAGAGTGTTAGCCAGCTTACCTGCAAGAGCGACAGATTCGGCTTCAGTGTATCGGGCCTTCACTTTGTTTCCCTCCGAGCGAATAATGGTCCCGCAGGAATGCTCGTATCCCCCGTCAAAGGTAAAATCCTTGGGTGTCGGCCGCGGGGCGCCCGTGCCGCCATCTCTTTTTCCCGTAATGGCCTCACGAAAGGAGAGCGGGCCCGAGGAGGGGCCCGGTTGTGACCCGGCTGCAGCGGGGTTAGCCGTGGGGGGGCCCGTCGGCAGAGTCCCTTTCGGAGAATTTTCGATATTATTGGCCGTGGGCGACTTGCTTGGGCCCGCTACAATCACCCCGTCTTCACGCACGTACAAGATGTCCGGTTCAGGAATTCCGGCGGTTGTGGTGACTATTCCGGCGTGTTGATTAGACGGAGTGGGTGCGTTTGGCCGGGGCCCGAGAATTCCGGCCGAAGAAATCACCTTCGGGGCTGCCCCGATTAACATACCAGCCGGCTGAAATTTTCCGGCGGCCGTTGCTCCACCGGCGCCGGCGCCGGCAAGGGGAAGACGGATGGAGCCTGCCGGAGTATAAACTGAGGAGGCGGGGGCCTGGTGGGAGTCCTTTGGGATAGAAGGGGGTTGAAGACTAACGGGCTGGGGGGGGAGATGTGTGGTGGCGGGTTGCTGGGCCTGTGTGTTATCGGGTAGAAGAGGCTGAATTTCGGGTTGAGGGGCTGAGATGGGTTGAGAGGTTAATGTCTCTTGTGGACTTGATTGATATGTGGGTTGGGGTGGGATTTGGGATATAACTGGTAAGCCCAAAGAGCGGGCTATGATGTTTAGATGGGCCGTTGTCTGAGTTGCGGCCTGCAAAGTGGCATGTGGGTTAGGCCCAACCGAGATAGGGTGAGATGGCCCGGAGATTGACTGGATCGCCACGTGGAGGGTCGGGATTTTGTCCCCTTCAAGGAGCAGCTGAGGGTTTTCCTTTGTTACGCCGTTTTGCAGACTATGGTTGACCGATGGCATTTTTGACAGCGAGAGTTCCGACGGCAGGGGTTTCGACGGTAAGGTCCCAAAAGCAATCTCTGAGATTCCGGCGACGTGGCCGCTTGGAATATCACCAGCCGAGGAGAGGGTTTTCCCTTCTTCCACACCGCCGTTTCTGCCCAAGGTTAGTTGTGTTTTGTTGCTAGGTTAGGTTAGTTGTGTTTTGTTGCTAGGTTAGTTGTCTTAGTTGTCTTTGTTGCTAGTTTAGTTGTTAGGTTAGTTGTCTGATGCTGCTAAGTTAGTTGTGTTTTGTTGCTAGGTTAGGTTAGTTGTGTTTTGTTGCTAGGTTAGTTGTCTGATGCTGCTAAGTTAGTTGTGTTTTGTTGCTAGGTCTGATGCTGCTAAGTTAGTTGTGTTTTGTTGCTAGGTTAGTTGTCTGATGTTGTTAAGTTAGTTGTATTTTTTTTTATAAAAAAATTGTAACCCATAGGATTTGAACCTGGTACCTCATGGAGGCAAGACAAGCGATGCAACCACTACACCACTTAAGGTTGAGTGTCTTTTGTTGCTAGGTTATTTATTTCAATACAACGGGTCAACGCCGGAAGTCAACGATTCTCGCCGGAAGTCAACGGTCAACGCCGGAGTCAACGGTCAACTATTTTATTATTTAATTAATGTATATTTTAATTGATTTTGATCTAGACAAAATGAGTGACTAAGATTGAGTCTCACGTACTCATTTTAAGGAGTGGTCTCATTGGATGCATCCATGATAATGGTTCTCAATAAAAGAAATGAGAATAAATCTCAGCCATAAGATCAAACAATTTAACAGCTCGTAAAAATGCCACAATTATACATTTATTAAGGATATTTCAGACATTTTTCATATAGTTGCTAGTGGACCCTCAGACCCACCAACACATAGGTCCCACACGTCCCACGGTCAATTATTCATCCAAGTGATCCAACCACAAATCCCACACACATCAACCATTGCGGGCCCCACCCTCTCTCACCCACCGCACCTGCCCCTCTCTCTCTCACACACTCAGACACACACAAAACACACACAGTGCTCTGGTGCACACAGATCCTGTCGGGAACCAAACTCCGTCGCCGCCGTGCCGACAGCCACCCTCTAGACCATCATGACCACCGCCATCCTCAGCCGCCGAGCAGGACGACTGCCGCCTCCGGCTGGTATAGGAGCGCCGGAACAAACAATCTCTGCCGCCTGGGACTTGCCGCCGAACCCGCTGAGCTCAAGGACGATCGAGTACGGCACTAATCGATCGGCGGGAACCCTAATCGATCGAGAACGCTTGTAAAAACAGACCAATCGGCACCACCGCCCGCGATCGGCCACTCCGCCCCTCCCGGTTTGCAGGAATCCGTGAAGACGGTGATGTGGAGCATGCGAAAATCGAAAATCCATGAAGACGGTTTGCAGGAATCCGTGAAGACGGCGATATGTTCTTTTGTGCATATCATGAATTTCGGCTCCGACAACTTCAATTTGTGTTGGGTGATTGGTTGGAAATTTGATAATTAACATGGACTCAATTGCAATTTCTTAATTTCTAATAAATTTTAATTTAATTCATGGGTCAATTTTTTAATTTACCAAAACTTCTATAATCACATAATAATGTAATTGAATTGCTCAAAATCACGGTTTAAATTGCACGAAAAAAATACTCAGAACTGCATAAACAAAAAAAATATTGATCCGACTTTATATGTTTCGGATCCATTATTTGAGATTACTTTCAATTAAATTATTTAGGTTCCATTTTGGATTTATAATTTTATATAAAAATATTATTAAAATAAATATATATAAAAACATAAATAAAATAAAACTATTTAAAATACTAAATATATTTTTATAATATAATTAGTTCTATATTTCACTAGAAAATCTACGGCTGTGTTAAACACAGCCGGCCCATAAGATTTTAATTTTTTATTTTATTTTAATTTTTATGAAGAATGAATTTTTTATTTTATAATTTTAAATATATATAAAATAAAACATAGTTGTTTTTTATATTTTAGTTTTTAAGTGATATTATAGATCTTTACTCTTTAGGTCCCTCACATTGATGTACATCCTTCATCTCTTTGCAATGTTTAATACTTACCATCTTCACAAGTGCACACTTCTTTTAAGTGATGTTTAAGCAAGTATTAAACATTGCAAATTAAGAAGTGTATAGTTGTGAAGATGGTAAGAAAATACCCAACACAAACATTGACATTCATGCAATAGAAAGATAGAAGACAAAGTTCATATGTTCAAAAGAAAATCAAACTTCAACAGATGACGAAGGCACCAATGAACTCTTATAGTCACCCTTAGGGGGGGCCTTGAAAACAAGAAGCAGCCGACAATGGCAAAAATTCGGGGAAAAACAAAAATAAAAAGTCAAGGTTCTGAGAATCCTTGGTGGAAGTAAGTGAGAGAGATGAAGGAGGAAACATTTTATATATTTATATTTCCTATTACTATATGTATCACCAAATGCGCACTCCTTTCCCTACTACAGTGCACTATCCTTTTGGCCACCTTTCAATCTTGTGGTGATAATCTTATGTCTTCGGGCCTGTCACGATGAAAATTGCCAGCCAGGTAATTAACATGTTTTTTCGGTTGAAGATTTGAGTGAGACAATATCAGATAAAAATAATACAATTTAGATCTGGTTTAAAATAATACTTGAATTGTGATATGTGTTGTTAATCTAAATGCTTTGTCAAAGAGAAACTATCAAATAATCTATAACTTGAGAAATATACTTGGCACATAGAAAAAATATAATTTATTTGCAATGCCACATATAAATGATTTTCTTTTCAAAGCCATAAGCCAAAGATGTAAAAAGAAAAAAAAAAATGATTGAGTCAAAACAATTACCTGGCTTCTGAAAAGTGTAGTGCAAATTGTACATACGTTGCAATGGGGCCATCCGCACCTGATTAAGCAACAAAAAACAATGCATATGCTTACCTGTGATGTAGATGGAATACGTGTTAGTGAAGTGAGTTGCTCTTAACATGCTACAAACAACACCGACAAATTTCTAAATGGTCACTATTGATGGTTTTTTATTTACTCTAATATTTCACGACCTACTGTATTATATTATTGTCTGTAAGAAAAATTAATGGTAATTCTGTTTCTCTTATTGAAAAATGAGTCTCGATTATCTTGCTCGATATAAGCGTTAAGAGGTTCTATCTGATTTCAATCTCGAGCTACGTTGGTTTGCCGTCGATCGTCTTTGAAGCTGAAACCTTTGAGGATTTGCATATCAAGAGATGCAGAATTGAATCTGTTGAGAAGGTACTTTCATGGCATCTGCGTAAAGTTTTCTTCTTTGAGGTTGACATTGTAGAAGAACATTTGCGGGAAATATCGAGTTGCTCCTTGATCGAACACTTGGCTTTTGATACCTGTCATGGTTTCACAACAATTGAGGTAAAATAATAATCTCAAAAACTTTGAATACGCTAATTTGAAAGATTATGTTGATGTCATTGTCAAAATCAACGCGTATTCAAAGTATTTGACATTGTTATTTTTAATCTCAATTGTTGTGAAACAGTATCAAATGTCAAGTGTTCGATCAAGGGGCAAGTCGAAAATCCCCTGTGGATTGACATTTTCTTCAGTAACATCCCTTGCACATAGTTTGGACTTTTGTTTATCGATTTAGAAAACAACCTTTCAACTGAAAAAAAAAAAAATTATTAAAAGAGAAGGTAAGTTAATTATTCATGATGATAAATGTAATGTAATGCAATGAAGAACTTTATACATATTCATATATTCATGATGATAAATGTAATGTAGAACTTCTATCTGAAATGTGCTGGAAATTCATAACAGAAAGTGCCCATAAACAGGCTAATAAGAAAAGAACAACTAAAATGTATAACTATCCATAAACACACAGCATCATAGAATTGTAGAATGAGCAACATATCAGAAAATAAAGAAAGTACATTGAGAAACAATTTTACAACAAAATTATGTACAACTATATATGCAGAAAATAAAACTACCTAAGAGCAACTGGAAAGGTTTATACTTGCAAATCTACAATATAAGCACACTAAAGACAGAGTTGAGTACCTGACTGAGTGTGCGTATTAGAAAAACAATGTTATAAAGAAGTTCAAAGCCAAAGGAAATTGGATACACAAATGAGTTGAAGGAGAGTCTAAAATGAATAAATTATAAGTCTTTTATTTGTAATTTGAAGTATACAATAAAAAATTTAAGCACCCTTCTGTATAGTATTGATTCCCAATTGAATTATATATAGAACCAAAGACCAAAAGTCAACATTTAAAAACACAAAACTATTCACACAAACAAATTCTCATCTTGCACATACTAAAATTTGTCTAATAGAAAATCACAAATGCAAAAAAAATTGACTCTTACATTTAGATATTGCAGTCGAAGTTTTCGGATCAAATTCGATAATCAAAGCGGGCATGGGAACGAAAATGCCGCCTTCACTGACACCTCCTATACTCCTAAGGGCTGCCCCAAAAAATCCAATCACTGTACCAACCATAATTTTCCAGCAAAATTCCATATACTGCAAATACCCAATATATAATAATCAATCAGCTTCTCCACATTAACGAATAATTCAGCAACTGCTTAATTAACCAAGTTTTTTTTTTAAAAAAATTTCTACATAAATAATGAGAAATTGAAACTCACATGCCACACATGTTTGGACAGCATGTTCATAATACTCTGCTACAAGAAGTTCACTATTTTTGTCAATTGACCTGACTCAGAATCTTCACTTGTCCCCTTTGTTCTTGTTGAAACTTCTTGAGCTGAAACTGAAACGACACCGCATAATGTTAGAACAAATAAACCAGTCAAAACCACAACCTATTTGCCACTCAAACCCTTCTTGACAATCATAAAAAC
>BKCP01010737.1:1553831-1596375 GCA_008636005.1 Striga asiatica | reverse complement strand
ACAGTCATTTGTCCACTTGCTCAACGCCGGCGACGACGACTCGCTGTGGCTGCGACTGGACCACTGTCACCACTCGCGTCGGCCGGCACACCTTGTGTGTTCGTGCGTATGTGTCACATGTAGTGGATCTGGAAGGAGAAACTAAAGGTTATTGTCAGTTTCCAGTTGAAGGCGAAGGAGACGTTGGCGGTGGGATGCAAACGGTCGGGGGAAGGATTTCAATGGCGGCGGCGCACGTCTATGGCCGGCGGTGGTCGTGGTGGCCGTCGGTGGACTGTGTTTGTTCGTGTGGACCCTGTGGACTGCTGTGCCCAGAAGTTGGAGGCGACGGCGGGCCGGACTACTGTGTGTTTGTGAGTTTGCGAGATTTGTGCGTGAGTGGTTATATTGGTGTGTGTATTTTAGTGTGTGAGAGTATGGGTCCACTTGATGAGTTGTAATTTTGTTCATGACTATTATACCCTTAATTTGTAGTCAATTGCACATATTTGACCATGAAAGTATTTACAATAATACCATCATATGTTTGCCTGACATTATTAAAGTTTGACTGGATCATGACCATTAACTTGATGGATCTAATGGTTTAGATTTATTCTCATTTCCTTCATTATCTCTTATTCTCATTTGAGCGCACCTATATATATATATATAATTATTGACAAAAAAATTATTATAATTTTTTTGCTCTTTTTTTTGTTATATTTTGCATTAATAAAGTAATTATATTTTTATTTATTTTATTACATAGTAGCTACGACTAACGAATCATAATGTCACTTTAAATGATATTATATTATAATTTTTTGAAACATTTTATTTAAAATATTATTTCTTTTTAGCTCATTAAGAAAGTTTTGTTTTGTTAAAATTAGTTAATTACTTTAAATGGCATAGCCAAAGCCATAAAATTCCGTACACAATTGTTATACAAATAATATCAACATCTTTTATCTAACTTGATAGGTCTACTTCCTAGATCTGGAGTAAAACCGCTTGAGATGAGCTCCGATTTCTCTGAACCGCCTCTAGATCGCCACAAAAACCTGCAAGAACTCAACGCCGGAGGGGTTTCCGGCGTAGAGCCTCAGATGCTTAAGTCAGTATCAAGAAGAGAGAAGAGTGCTCTGCTCGTAGAGCAGCATCAGCATACGAAAATGTGTAGAGTGTAAAAGTTAGGGTTTGATGTTACCTCAATTCCTTTTATAGAGGAAAATACTTGCCCAAAATGGCCTGGGTCGACCATCCCGCTTACCTGGTTTGGTCCATATCCTAATCACTTGTTAGTCAGATCTGAGTCAGCTTAAGATTCTATCTTATCCTTTAAAGATTCATCCCGATCTGTTAAGACCATTGAGTATTAAAGTAGCCTTGGTGGTTGTACATGTAACGCCCCGTTATTTTTAAGAGAATAATACCGAATTATTTTTCCAAAAATCGGAGTTAATTTTTCAAAAATCAAATTTGAAACTTATTTAACGGGCGCTACTCGATTGTCCACATAAAAACGGTTTAAGTCAATCACTTAAACAACGGGGTACAACCATCCCGAAACAAATATCTCATGCCAACAACATTTATTCCATCATGTGAAACATTGAAATCCAGATCAACACAATAATAATATCCAAATCAAATCAGATTCCAAATAGTATTCTAGTTCCACAAATCCCAAGCATGATAATAATAATACCCGAAAATAATGGTTCAGTTTCCACATGGCAATAAAGCAAGTCTGACAATGAGATAATCAATAATAATAAACAAGCAGAAGCAGGTAACTAGCAGTTCAATATCAAATAATGACCCCTCCTCGTTCGTCTTTCGCCATGGCCACCAGCTCAACCTGAAAAGGTGGTTAATAGTGAGAGTGAGCAAACAACTAGCTCACCGTGGGAATACCATGCAGTATAACCAATATAATGACTTAAAATCATAATCGCAGCATGAACATAATCATCTAGTCTACCTCCTATACTGCCCTACGCTCATGTGATCACATCTAAATACCGTCCAACAATGGAAGCTAAACCTTCGGACCAACATCCACGAGAGATACACTCTCATGAGGCATAACTAGGAGAACTGTCCACCGGGAGATACACTCTCGAAGACTAATGATTTAGATAGATACATTGGTTATCAAGCCAAGTAGTTATAAAAGTTAACATACATGGTAAGGTTTATCAACACCCACCTGATCAGTCGAAGTAGGCGAGATTACAATAATCAGCAGGCAGTAGACTGAGGACTCGATTCCTTAAACACCTACATTTAAGCGAGATAATATATCAATAATCTATCTCACTACTCGGAAATTTTATAAAACCCACACTTAATAAAAATTAAGGCTTAAAGGGTTTTAATCAAATTTTTTCGTGGATTTGGAACTCTCGAGTTTTGAAAAGGAAATGACTCGGAAAAATAAAATGAGTCGGAAAACTTAAAATAATTTTTCCCGAACTTTTCTCATTTTACAAAAATTTTAAAAATGAGTTCGGTATGAAAAACGGGCTTCCGGAACGCAAATAACATCATTGGGCTGCCTGTTCGAGTATTGGGCCGCACTGGAGCAAGGTAAAGAAAAATGGGCCGAGGAAACCGCACAACTGGGCCTGCTATCAGGCTGGACACCGCGGGCCTACGGGCCGAACACGCGGGCTGAGTGCGGGCCAGAACGGCCCGCGTGCTCATGTCTTCTGCTGGGCTTCCTGAGCGCGGAAATGGGACTCCATATAGTGGGCTGGATTAAAAACTTTGGGCAGTTGGGCTTCCACACAATTGGCTGCGCGATTTTATATCAACGGGCCGCACACAATTATTCCTGGGCCGATAAATCCACAGAAACAAGCAGAAAGAAAAAGAAAACAGAGCATGAAAGAGCAGAACAATGCGAGCAGAGGCCGGGAAATTTTCGAACAAGGGCTGGGTACCAGCGACCAAATATCGACGACGATGCTCGAGCAGGTAATCAGGTTTGGAGAATTTGTGAAGAAATTTCAGAGTTTGGAAAACTTTTTAATAAAAACGGGTCTAAGTGGCTCGAAAAACGAAATGACAATCATACGGCTCGAAACCAAACCAACGATATAACGATGACTCGGAAAATAATATCGAGAGCTCGAATTAACATGACAATGCTACACATCAACAAATTTGATTCGCTATGACGAGAGAGTTCCAAAAATCCACGACAATTTCATAATAATATAACCCGACGAACAAACGAATATACGAACCAATAAATAAACCGAACAAACAACAAATAATCGATTCACCAAATGAGAATAATAATTGAACGAATACAATCGAACGAGAAAACACGAGCACGGAAATATCGATAAGGTTAGCCGATTACCTTTCTTCGGGAAACTCGGTTGGAAACGAACGGACGAACGGAACGCACGAAACTCGTGTTGGAGTAGAATACCCGGCGTTCCAATCAGATTGGATTTATTTCTACTTGTAAAAACAATTTATTGGAATTATATTATTTTAAGGCATTGTTTTATCTTATGTCTCTGCATTTATCCTATATTTGCACATATGATAAAGTCCTTAGATCATTAATGACTATAAGGCATGGTTGCGCATTTGATGGTAATCATGGAACATATCTTTAAAGTTGTGATCTTAAATAAGTTCCAAGTCAATGGGCGTTTCGAGACAGGACATCGAATAACCTAGTAAGATTTGTGCATATGATGCATGCTCGTCGGACGAGAATGTTGCATTCCATCAACATTAGCGTGTGGACGCAAATGCATATATGTGGGTGTTTGTTGGAGAACAAGTTCACTGAACATAGCCCGATAAAAATTCTTAACTGGAAGTTTTTAACTGTCGAATAAGAATTTTCATGTTGCAATAGTACATGACTGATCCTCTGACTGGAGGCACGATAGTAATCTTGTGCATGTTGTGCTTTACTTTGATTTATCTTTTAATTGCTGGACAATCACAAAAGGGATATTTTAAGTATTGTATTAATATGTATGGAGGTTTATCTGTGGCCAACAAAGAATTCGACACTTATCTGGATAATTGAATTTCCTATGTTTTTCATAGTTTGTAATTCAAAGACCTTGGCCAAGGCGGGATGAATAGAGATTCATATATAAATTACTAAACTTGAAATGGAATCATAGTTATTAAATCAATTTGGGTTTCGACTAAATCATACCCAAGATTTAATCGAGAAATTGGATGTTGAAAGGATTTTACATGTATGGACTTGTAATCGAAAAGGTTTACTCGCTATTCACTTAATAATAGATTCATGCTACTTGCTAGATGTTTCCATGAAATGTGGGTTATTGAATTAAGGAGTTAATTCAAGAATAAAAATTAATTTGATTAATTCAAATTACAAGGAGTTGTAAACCCACTACTAATATTAATAGTGAACCTAAAAGGTCACACCCAATTTTAAATGTAGATCATTTGAAATTAGTATTTCTAAGGAATTAGAATTAATTGAAAAGTATTAATTAAATAAATTAATTATTTAATTAATTCTAATTTTGATTAGATGTCAATTAAAGGAATATACTAAATTAATCAATTGGATTGATTAATTATATTTTGGATATTAATTAAGTAATTAATGGAATTACTAAATTAATAGTTGGACTTTAAAATTATATTTTAAAATTTAAATTCATCTTATAATATGATTATAATATGAGGAGATTTTATAAATATGTGAAATAATATATTTTGATTATTGTTTTTTAGAAATTATAAATCATAATATTTAATCTTTAATTTGATTAAAGATTAAAATAATAAATAAAATATTATTAGATTGGATCTAATGACATTTTTTATTATTGTTAATATTAAAATCATTTTAGATCAAGATGCCATCTAATTTGAATAAAATAATGATTTTAAAAATACAAGATGACATTTTGTGATCTCAATGTTTTTAGTATAAATAGGTGTACATATGTGATGTACATTAATACACTTGTATTAACAAGAAAATTGAGAGAAAAAATCAAAAGAGTTGTAAATCAAGAAGTGTTCTTGAACTTTGAAAATTATTTCCATATCAAGAATAGTTCTTGAAAATTTTAATAAAGATTAAATATTATAATCTCCTCTAAAATAAATATTTCGATACTAATTGAACAAATCGAGAAGTTTCTACTAGCGAAGAAACTAGTTCTCGAGATTGAATTACAAAAAGGTGGATACTTTTAGAGGGGAAATACTTGGATCCTTCGGGTGAGTAACAAGAGACGGTGAAAGTCCCATACGACCGGGACTTGATTTCCTCAATCATCGTCATATAAAGAAGGAGTTCAAGATAAAAGGTAATTTTTCAAATTACTTATTACAAATTAAAATTCGTATTATTACGTGTTTTTTAAATGATGACGATCTGTTCATTCGCTATATGTATCTACGGATTGAGTATTTATAAGATAAATACTTGTTTTAGAAACAATTTTTCCGCTGCAAATAACCCGTATAGTACAGGCGAATCTAACAGTGGTATCAGAGCCACGATTTTCATTTTTAAAAACAGATTTTGATTTGTTAATATTTATAAGATAAACAAGATAATTAAATGTTTATATGATAAACATATTTAATTATTAAAAATAAAAATTTGATTTTTCCACACGAGTCGTGTGAGTGGCTCACACGAGTCGTGTGGATCCACACGAGTCGTGTGATGTTTCACACGAGTCGTGTGGCGTAATAAAAATTTTGATTTTTGTGACGGAAGTTTCACACGAGTCGTGTGAGACAAGAAAAATTCCATTTTTCTTACGGCTTTGTCACACGAGTCGTGTGATTCGATCACAGGAGTCGTGTGGCATAATAAATTTTTAATTATACTTTAATTCATTTGATGAATGGTTTATTTAGGGACAATCATTATTCAATATGATTCAATTTTTTCATTTTTCAATATGATTGAATGATTGTAATTTATAGAGACCTGCGAGTCTCTTGTGTTATGATTTGCAAAATTTTAAATTATTGCATCGTTAAAAGATTAGATCAGGTTGAAGACCGTTCGATGCGAAAGGCCCACGCTTGTGTGGGTAAATCTCGAAGCTCTGTGCTTGTATGGGTAGATAAAATAAAATGTAATATAAATAGTTCTATTTATTTGTTTTATCACGTACATAGGCATAGACCCATTTTGGCTCGAATGGGTCGTATAGGCAAGGTCATGATTATGCCACCGTATTCATGCATTAGATGTATGTTAGGTTTATTTATGCTTGTGTTTTATGAGATGAATGATGCATTACATAAACACAAATAAAACGATGAGATCTCTAAAGAACCCTAAAGAATTAATTTGATTAATTCAATATCAAATCAAAAATGGATAAAAATAAGTTAGGGCTTATTAATCCAGGCCTTCCATCAAAAGTAGACGACATGACGATGCTACGTCACTTTATCACTGACCATGAGTCGTGGGGTGGTTTAGTGTTTGAAAGTTGTGATCCCTACTTAGTATAATGATACTTGTGAGGTGGTTTTGTCTTTGTGTTGACCATGAGTCGTGGGACATTCTGATGGGCCATTATCATGAATGTTTGATGGGTTTGATTTGACACTTAATAATATATACGGTCATAAAATTGAGGTATATAAGAAAAAATGAGGCAAAATATATTGAAGGTTGTATATTGATACAATTGTCAAAAGTTGACTACCAGTATAAATGTTTCATGCGTACTCATAAAATTGGGATATGGAATAATTTTATTGGACTTCAAGCCCACTATGAAAATTAGATTTTCATAATTAAAATGGAGTTTTAATTAAAATAGTGGGAGACATTTATTATTAAAGACCTAATATTAAATGAATAAAAATTCCATAGTCTAATTATTTTCTGCTTCGTTTGTTGTTGTTGTAGATCACCCTACTAAAAATGGCTAAAAATCCAATTGCAAGTATTCTTGAGCAAAATAAACTGACTGGTCTGAATTTTGTTGATTGGCTGAGAAACCTAAGAATTGTCCATCAGTCTGAGAAAAGGGACTATGTATTTGACAAAGCCCCTCCTTCTCCACCAGAGGATAAGACATCGGAAGAGTATGGAAAGTATACACGTCAGATTGATGACAATCTCCAGGCTCGTTGCTATATGTTAGCATCCATGTCGAATGAGCTGCAGAGGCAACATGAAGCATTGGATAATGCTACTGATATCCTTCGGCACCTACAAGAGTTGTACGGTGAAAGGACTAGGCAAATTAGATATCAGATATCTAAAGAGCTTTTCAGGTGTCGTATGACTGAGGGTTCTTCAGTCCAAGACCATGGGCTGAAGATGATAGCTCTCATTGAAAGGCTTTCGTCTCTTAAAGTCGTTATGGATAATGAACTTTATGTGGACCTTTGCTACAGTCTCTGCCTCCCTCATTTAACACATTTGTTGCCAACTTTAACATGCACAATATGGAGACTACTCTCCCTGAATTGGTGAACATGTTAAAGACGGCTGAATCTACTATTAAGAAAGATAAGCCAGTGTTTCTTGTTGGATCCACTTTTGGATCAAAGACATTCATGTCTAAGAAAAGGAAGGGGAAGGGAAAGGTTCCCTATAAGCCCAAAAAGAAGGCAAATCAAACAAAGGACAAAGGAAAGACAAAGGTTAATTCTCAGATCACAACACGAAAAATATAATTTACAAAATTACATAATTCGATCATAGATCCAACGAATGGATGTACATGTTTTCTAAACAAATAATTAAATCTATCCGGTCAACCCCCGGGCGAATAATTATTACAAACATTCATCCATAAATTCCTCGACATGCCTGAGGCTTTAAAAACAAATTTAAAACCATAAATCACATTCAACAACATTCATCAAACGCATAATCGGCCATAATATTGGATTAACTATTTTCCTGCAAAACCGAGTTATGCAAATATAATCCAATATATGGCTGCGTTTGAACACATTTTGTCAAATAAAACCGTAAAAATTCAAACTTTGTACAAAACGAATTAACCAAGTGCTCTGATACCACTTGTTGGGATCTCTGAGGATCTCGTTATGTAGAAGTCACGAATTTAATAGCAAACGTAAACCTATGTGCAGCGGATCTAAAGGTTTGACGTAGAGAACTTACGGCTTAAAATTTATGTAGATCTGGTTGACCACGAATGGTTGACCGCAATTGATTGACCGCAAATCACGTCTTGGGTTGCACGAACAAGATCAGATCAAAATCGGATCAAACGGATGCAAACAGATCAGAACGAAACTTTGCAGCCTGGGAGCTTCCGGCGGTGCGTGACAGCGGGTGAGGCGTCAGAATCCGGCGATCTCAGCGGCGATGGAAAGCTCTCGTCGAGACGGTCGTCTGGGTATGCTGTACGTCTCAATCGGACTTCCGGTTAGTTCTGTAGGTAAAAATATATTTCGTCTCGGTTTATCTACAGATCTTCTACTGTATTACTCAATACACCCTTCTTCAACTTGTACCAGTAGAGCAACAAGAAGAAGATAAAGCGAGATCTAGAGAGAGAGAGAGAGGCGTGGGATGTCTCACGTTAGAATGAGAATTCTCTTCTCATGAGCTTAATGATGTATATATAGAGCTACAGTAGGGAACCTTAGGAGATTAGAAAAAGAGCTCCTCAATTAATTAGACTAACTGTGGGCCAAGCCCACTTCTCTAATTAAATAAATAATATTAATGGGCCACCAACATTATATTATTGCACTCCCTTTTCCTAGTCCAAATTACATTTAAGACTCCAATAATAATTACTCGATTTACCTCCCCACGTTTAAGATATAATGTCCATTAATTAATTCGATTACTGACAATCAAGAATTAATTTATTTATTATTATTTCACCGAAGCTAGCGCTCGTTCATCACATTCTTATTATGCTGGAACTTAATCCACCTGCAGGGTTTACCATAACAATCCTTCATGAACTTACTCTGGGGACATCATCAAACTAACGCACATGGTGACCGTAAATATCCTAACAGCACATCTTATATATAATAATATTACCCAAACCAGTAGGAATATTAATCCAGCGAACTGAACCTCACCCATGTGAATCAAAGTAATATATATTATATATATCTGCCTGTTTAATATCTTACGGGTTAAGAGAACGCAGTAATTAACCGAGGCCTAGTTCATTTACGACGATCAGTATAAAAGGAACTTCTCCTCTCTGGGATCCTGTTCAATACATAAATGTACTAGTGCAACTAATCAGTCAAGACAAACTGTACAATTGACACTACAACCGTTCGGATGGGGTGTTCATGTCCATCTAGGTTGTGAACAACTGTTCTTGTTCGCAAGTAATTGATAGAGTGATCTTCGGTTCGCCCGATGACGACCCACCCTATCTAAGTGCAGAACAACAGAACGTAGAACTTGTTTAATCTAACACGAATCTCATTCATAAAGGCCAAATGTGTAATAACATGCAAAGCCAAGCTTTCAGTATATAACACCAACAATCTCCCACTTATACTTAAAGCTTTCGTTTTTACAGTATAATCCTATCAATCCGTTATTCTAAAAGACCTAAGTCGATCCTATTGCCATGCTCATGACTCTCATTCCTTCCACGTGTTTGACGAAGACCTTCCCTGGAAAACTCTTCGTGAAAGGATCAGCTAGGTTGTCCTCTGACGCAATCTTGGCAACATCAACATCTCCTCTACCAATGATATCACGAATCAGATGGTATTTGCGCCTATGTGTTTGCTTGACCTGTGGGCTCGAGGTTCTTTTGAGTTCGCTACTGCTCCACTGTTATCACAGTACACGGTGATACCACGTGGCAAACTCGGTATAACCTCTAAGTCCACTAAGAAGTTCCTGAGCCAAACTGTTCACTGCCTCTGTGGCTGCTATGTACTCGGCTTCCATGGTGGAGTCTGCCACACATTTCTGCTTAGCACTCCTCCATGAAATGGCTCCACTTCCCAAGGTAAACACATAACCTGAGGTTGACTTACTTTCATCCCTATCTGACTGGAAATTGGAATCACTGTAACCCAGAGGTAACAAGCTGCCTGCACGGTAAACTAACATGTACTCCTTAGTCCTTCTCAGGTACTTGAGTATATGCTTCACCGCAGACTAATGTTCCCATCCTGGATTACTTTGATATTTAGCTACCATGCCAATGGCGTAGCTAATATCCAGCCTAGTGCATAGCATTGCATACATGAGACTTCCTACTGCCGAAGCATAAGGAACTGTCTTCATCTCCTCTATCTTCTTAGACGTCTTAGGAGACATCTCCTTAGATAGAGGTATTCCATGTCTGAAAGGTAACATGCCTTTCTTGGAATCCTGCATGCTGAATCTGGCCAAGACAGTATCTATGTATGAAGACTAGGATAAGCACAACATTCTCTTCTTACGGTCTCTAATGAGCTAATACCAAGAATGTGTCCTGCTTCACCTAAGTCCTTCATATCAAACTGCTTAGACAACCACACCTTTACGTCAGATAACTCCTTCTTATTGTTTCCAATAAGCAGTATTTTATCTACATAAAGCACAAGAAACACCACCACGCTCCCACTGATTTTCTTGTAAACACAGTGTTCATCCGGACATTGAGTGAACCCGTACAACTGGATCACCTCATCAAAACGGATGTTTCAAGATCTCGAAGCTTGCTTTAGTCCATAAATAGACCGATTAGGCTTACACACTAGATGCTCACGTCCTTCAGCAATGGATCCCTCTGGTTGCTGCATATAGATGTCTTCCTGCAGGTTCCCATTAAGGAAAGTTGTCTTGACATCCATCTGCCAGACCTCATATTCCATATGAGCGGCTACAGCCAAGAGAATCCAAATGGACTTAAGCATAGCTATTGGCGAAAAGGTCTCATCATAATCAATACCCTCGATCTGGGTATAACCTTTCGCAACAAGCCTAGATTTAAAGGTTTGCACTTTCCCATCCAATCCTCTTTTTCTCTTATAGATCCACTTACATCCAATGGGTCGTACCCTATCGGGTGGTTCTACAAGATCCCAGACCTGATTGGAGTCCATAGACCCCATTTCAGCTTTCATTGCAACATTCCATGAATCTGCATCTTTATCTTGAAGTGCCTCATCGTAAGTTCTTGGGTCCGATTCTAGGCCTCCTGGAACTGAGTCTGATGACTCTCCAAGACCTATCCATCAGTCGGGTAAATGAGAAACCCTCCCACTGCGACGAGGCACTGTCTGCATTGGTACACTCTCAGTGTGCCGTGTTGCAGTATTATGTGATGTATCTACTTGCGCACTCGGTGGGGAATTATCAACTTCACCCCTTAACTCCTCTAAGACTAATCTACTCGCGGGCTTATGATTCATAATATAGTCTTCTTCCAAGAATCTAGCGTTCGTTGAAACGATCACCTTTTCATCCCCAGGACTATAAAATAATCCACCTTTCGTTTCCTTGGGATAGCCTATGAAAACTCGTGCTTCCGAACGTTTTTCTAATTTTCCAGGTTCCTGCACTAAAACGTGTGCAGGACTACCCCATACCCGAATATGTGAAAAGCCTGGCCTGCGCCCTTTCCACAATTCATAAGGAGTAGTATCAACTGACTTCGATGGAACCAAGTTCAGAATGTACAATGCTGTTTCCAGCGCCATTCCCCAAAATGAATCTGGTAACCTCGAATGATATCTAACCATCATAGATCTAACCATCTCCATAAGAGTCCTATTTCTTCGCTCTGCAACCCCGTTCTGCTGGGGCGTGCCGGGTGCAGTCAGTTGGGATTCAATCCCAGCTTCCGATAAGTATGTCCTGAACTCTCCAAAGAGGTATTCGCCACCTCGATCAGAACGAAGTGACTTGATACATTTACCATGAAGCTTGTCCACACCTGCCCGATACTCCTTGAATTTCTCAAAGCATCGGACTTGCGGTGCAACAGATAAACGTACCCAAATCTCGAGTAATCATCTATGAAAAACACATAGTACTCAAAACCTCCTCTAGCCTGGATCGACATAGGACTACACAAATCAGAATGAATCAATCCTAGCACTTCTTGGCTCCTATACCCCTTTGCCGTAAATGGCCTCTTGGCCATCTTACCTTCCAGACATGATTCGCAAGTTGGATAGTGCTCTTCCAATGGACCGAGATGTCCACTGGTCACTAACTTTTGAATCCTCCTATGGTTAATGTGTCCAAGTCTAAGGTGCCACAGATATGCTTGATTCATCTGCGAAGACTCCTTCCTCTTATTAGATGTAGTTATGACATTATTCAATTCATTATGTTGCACTGTGAGCGAGTTTGGTTTGAGAACATATAAATTGCCAACTAATGAACCACAACATATGAAACGATTTTCAAAACGAATAATAACCATGTCATCAAACGAAACTGAAAAACCATCCATAACGAGTTTCGAAACTGAAACAAGTTTCTTTCTAAAGCTAGGAACATAAAGGCAATTTCTCAAAACTAAACTATTACTATCAAACGATAAAGTAATGTCTCCCACTGCAACAGCCGCCACTTTCGTAGCATTGCCCATGTAAACGGTGATCTCTCCCTCCCTAAGTCACTTGGTTTCCTGGAACCCCTGCAAAGAATTGCAGACATGATTAGTGGCTCCAGTATCTACACACCTGGTTATGGTAGATACAACCGCTAAACATGTTTCTACGACATTAACGAGAGAGTTACCTTTCTTGAGGAGAGGGCAGTCGACCTTCCAGTGTCCTGACTTATTGCACTTGTGGCATCTGCCTTTCGGTTTCTTTGCCACAGCTTGAGGGGCCGGTCGTGGGTAAACCGGAGCATCCTGTGCCTTCGCCTTTCCTGCAGACTTCTTTCTCTTCCTGCCCTTGTGAAGCCTGGACGGTCCAGCTGCTCGGCGACTAGCACCTGAGGTGCCTGAGTGAAAAGATCTCCGCCGACTGTAGCTCTGCAAGCAGTTCTGGAAGTGCCATATGCATCTTATGCATGTTGTAGTTCAACCGGAACTGATCAAAACTCTTCGGCAGAGATTGGAGCATAATATCAACCTGGGTTTTCCCGTCAATATAACCTCCCATAACCTCAAGCTCATTGAGCCGCGCCATAACCCTGAGGGCATGCTCCTTTACGGGTGTGCCTCGGCCATGCGCGTACTCATCAGAGCACTCAAAGCCTCTTGCCTAGCAGCCCTAGACTGATGTCCGAACAGATCCCTGAGATTGAGAAGTATATCTGCTGCAGTGTCCTTAAACTGATGCTGATGTAGAAAAACATTCGTCATAGAAGCCAGAATGTAACACTTCGCCATCTCATCAGCCTTCTTCCACCGAGCATACTCCTCTTTCTCCTGCTCAGGAGCATCAGCCGTCGGCACCGCCGGGCAAGCATCAGTGATAGCAAACTTATAACCCTCGGCAGTCAACAATATGTCTAAGTTCCTCTTCCAATCAATGTAATTAGGACCAGTAAGCTGATTTTCTTTTAGAATGACAGACAACGGATTGAACGATATGATGAATATCCTGAGAATCATGCAAAATTTTACAGATTAAACACTTTTGAATTTAACTGTCAATATTGATATCCTCAAAACAATATTAACTTAAATTCACCGACATCTGTTGTAGCAAAATATATTTTTACCAAGTACCGAATCGAAAGATTCATTCCCCGGGTCGATCTCTCGAGGAAGGCGGTTCGGAATCTAGGGATAGTGTTCATAACACATAATAGAAAAATAAATCCTGAACACTCTAATCAAGATATTGGTTTTTAATTATCAACTACGAAAGAGAATTCAAACAATGCAAAATCGAACTTAAAAACAAAGATGAAGATCAAAGGATAAGAAGCTAAGGAGTCGGGGATGATGATTTTCTAACCAATGCAAATATCAAGCTAAGATCATTCGGTTAAATGATTCGAGCAACCTAACGTCTAGAGATAGTCCTCAATAACTCTTCGTAACAAGAGATAACATAGACGGTATGTCAAACAAATCACACAACACATAGACAATACGTTTCCGAACAAGTCTATTTCATGCGAGCCTAGATCGATCAACTCCTCCCTTTCGGTTCTAAGAGTTGATTAAATTATCCTAGACGATTGTTAATCTACTAGTTCGATGGATTTAAACACATCACACAAGAACGAATCATATTCAATTGGAGATCAATTGCAAATCGAAGTGTCACTCTTCGACAATAATCAACATTCAATGCAAGAATTATAAACCCTAGTTAAGAACAACTCGCATAAATTGAGCGATCAACAAGCATGATAATCACAATTAAATTCTAAACATCATCATCATCCCCTATCCCTAGCGAAACGAATTAGCCACTCATATGGAATTCAAAATCAACAATCTCAACAATCAAAGCAATCATATTCATGGATTAGATGAAAAGAGAAACTTACGATTAATAGAAATCCAATATTCGAATCCAATGACAAAGCTAAATTCGGAAAAGTAAAGAGAGAATTGAGCAAAAATAACGATCTAAATCTAAGTTTTAGAGATGGAGAAAGTGAAAATAGAATATGGGGGATTGTTCCCACGAGTCTAAGGATCGTTTTGATATATAGTGCGTGAAAAACGGAGCTAAAATCGAGTAAAAACGAGCAAAAATAAAAACAGGGTCGGCCCTATGTCGCGACTCGCGACTTTGCCTTTTCCTCGGTCGCGAGTCGCGCGTCGTCATTTTTTTAATATTCTGGGGTTGGTCGCGACCCAAGTCGCGAGTCGCGACCTCAACTCGCGAGTTGCGACTTCGACACAGAACTGCTCCTTAAGCCTCAGTTTTTCTCGCGAGTCGCGACTTTGGTCTCACGAGTAGCGACTTTTCTCTCGCGAGTCGCGACTTTGGACTGCATTGCGCAATTTTACGTTTCGGGCTCATTTGGGCTGGTCCGAACTCGGAATTGAGTGTCGTTTTTTGCTATGCGTCACCAACGAACCCCTGTATTAGAATATGCACTCGAAACAAACTTTTTCTGAAGTGAAAATTCTCCCGAAGCTCCCGACCTACACATCAAAAACGACAAAACACAAAAGAAAACCGGAAAAACAAACGAAAAACACCTAAAGACTCAAAATAAAGGAAAACACATAATAAAACACGAAATGGACTAAAAACTAAAGAAACGACCTAAAACGGGGGGAAAAGAAAGATAAAATAAACACGAAAAACGCAACAAAAATGGGACAAACAACTCCTCCACACTTAAACCTTTGTTTGTCCCGAACAAAAAGAAAAGAAAAGAAAAGAAACGATAAAAAACTAAAACCGAGCATGGTCAGTAGTCATTAACAAGATAGCCTCAACATGTTCAACTTCAACAATGAGCATTCAAATGGCATATACGAGCATCACACAACTACATGTTTGATCACTATACGTCAACATGGCGTTCTCTCAGTATGGGAATATATGTGTGCCTCACTCGAATTCTTATACAGATAAAGATAGGTGCACTCAAATTGGTCGATAACAACTTCAATCATATGCTTGCCCATTGTCTAACTTCTACTCTAAACCAATCAAAATCGAAACTAGTGCATCAAAAGGTCTTTCAAGGTTGTAACGTAGGCTCTTTGGTTAGGTAGGATAAATATAGGCTAAGTGGCTCGAATTCATTACATAACTCAAACACCTTAGCCCAAGAATGATACACTCAACCGGTTGCACAAACATACCGGATCTTCCCCCACACTTTTTCTATAACCACACGTTTCACCCATCTTATTTCATTTTTATTTTCTTCTTTTTTTTTGTGTAAACCTTATTGGATATTTTATAATCCATTCGGCACATTTTTTTTCTCTCTTTTTTTTCTTTCGATTTTTTTTATGTGCGACCTTTTTTGGTCTTTTTTTTTTTTTTTTTTTTGGATAAAGAACATAAACACAACTCCAACAAACAACTCCAACAACCATCCCCTCCAATTCTTAACCCGCAACTCCAACAACGTCATCATCACGAGGTTATCAACAAAAATCAAATAAGGCTCAAAAGGGGAGACTAGGGAATAATTTGTAGAGAAAGAAAAGGATAGAATACAATAAACGCCTTAATCATATACACAGTTCACAATTCTAATCAATTTATTTCAGTGCAAACTCAGGGCAAGTTCTAATCAAATAAGAGCACGACCAATATATCTCAAGAAACAAATAAGGCTCAAACCTCACTAGGTAGATATATGAATGCCAATCAAAGTAATCGACCAAGCATTTCATCACGCTATGTCTCATATGACCAACATCACAACTCATCGAATTCATCAAACAAGTCTTAACTAATCTTGAAATTTCTGTCCATACTCACAAAAACACACAAAACCTACACTAGACCGGTCCACCACATAAGCATGCAAAATCCACGTAAACTCCCCCACACTTAAAATGAGGCAATGTCCTCATTGCTTCAACACAAAACCAGGAAGTCAAATAATAGGACCAATCAATTTCACATAATGAACCAACCCTAGCAGCTAACACAAGAACACCAAACTCAGAAGAAAGGACAGAAGGAAGAAGCAACACAAAAAGATAAAAAGAGAAAAGAGTACTTAAACCGAAGATGCTTCGAGTGTAGTAAGCATTCCCATGCAGGCCTTTCGCCCATGCTTAACCCAGAACCGTGACAGGTCATGCCAAGAAAAACACAAAACTCCAAAACTCCCATTATTCAAAGATAAAACTAAAAAAGCAAAAAGAAAATAACTTAGAAAACGATAAATCACTTGGGTTGCCTGCCAAGAAGCGCTTGTTTAACGTCATTAGCTTGACGAAACCTGGGTACAAATCAGTCAGGATCCAGATTGAAGTGGCGATCGTGCCATGCCTTCGTATTTTCCCCAAGTGGTAGCATGGGAAGATTGGCGAGAAGGCTGGCATGGTGGATCCGGATGGCTATGTTGTTGGTGAACCAGGTTCGGGCACGAGAAATCCCCAATTCTGGACGCAGAGCTTTTCCCACGCGAGCTCTGTCGTCAACCTCCGGGACTATAAGGATATCTGTGGAGCAAGTCGAACTGAATGCTCCCCACTTCGTAACACAGTACAACGGCCTCAAAGAAGGATGCTCCAACTCGGATGTATGGGAAGGAACTTGAGAATCAAGCTCGTGGATCTCCTCATCTGAAATAATATCAACGTCTCGCTGGAGCTCAACATCTTCTTCTTCGGCCTCACACATTTGCTTCATCATTCGCGCTTGAGTATTAAGCATAAAGTGCGGGTCGGTGACTTGTGCCTCGATTGAGTCGATATGTGCTGTAAGAATCTCTATTTGTGTGCTCAGTTGAGCACACCCGAGCTCAATCTCCACCTCTTGAGTGTTCTGGGAAGATATGCAAGCAAGAATGAGGTCAAGCTTTTCATCGTATGTCAAAACAGCCTCCCGAGGTTCATCTCTATGTATAGATTCGCCTTGAGCGGAGGGTTCGGGAGTGACATTGTTAACTCGATATGATGAGACTGCATTGCGCAATTTTACGTTTCGGGCTCGTTTGGGCTGGTCCGAACTCGGAATTGAGTGCCGTTTTTTGCTATGCGTAACCAACGAACCCCTCTATTAGAATATGCGTTGAAACAAACTTTTTCTGAATAGAAAATTCTCCCGAAGCTCCCGACCTACACATCAAAAACGACAAAACACAAAAGGAAACTGGAAAAAGAAACGAAAAACACCTAAAGACTCAAAATAAAGGAAAACACATAATAAAACACGAAATGGACTAAAAACTAAAGAAACGACCTAAAACGGGGGAAAAGAAAGATAAAATAAAGACAAAAAACGCAACAAAAATGGGACAAACAACTTCTCCACACTTAAACCTTTGTTCGTCCCGAACAAAAAGAAAAGAAAAGAAAAGAAATGATAAAAAACTAAAACCGAGCATGATCAATAGTCATTAACAAGATAGCCTCAACATGTTCAACTTCAACAATGAGCATTCAAATGGCATATACGAGCATCACACAACTACATGCTTGATCACTATATGTCAACATGGCGTTCTCTTAGTATGGGAATATATATGTGTGCCTCACTCGAATTCTTATACAGATAAAGATAGATGCACTCAAATTGGTCGATAACGAGTTCAATCATATGCTTGCCCATTGTCTAACTTCTACTCTAAACCAATCAAAATCGAAACTAGTGCATCAAAAGGTCTTTCAAGGTTGTAACATAGGCTCATTGGTTAGGTAGGATAAATATAGGCTAAGTGGCTCGAATTCATTACATAACTCAAACACCTTACCCCAAGAATAATACACTCAATTGGTTGCACAAACATATCGAATCTTCCCCCACACTTTTTTCTAAAACCACACGTTTCACCCATCTTATTTCATTTTTTTTCTTCTTTTTTTTGTGTAAACCTTATTGGATATTTTATAATCCATTCGGCTACATTTTTTTTTCTCTCTTTTTTTTCTTTCAATTTTTTTTTATTTGCGACCTTTTTTGGTCATTTTTTTTTCTTTTTTTTTTGGATAAAGAACATAAACACAACTCCAACAAACAACTCTAACAACCATCCCCTCCAATTCTTAACCCGCAACTCCAACAACGTCATCATCACGAGGTTATCAACAAAAATCAAATAAGGCTCAAAAGGGGAGACTAGGGAATAATTTGTAGAGAAAAAAAATGATAGAATACAATAAACGCCTTAATCATATACACAGTTCACAATTCTAATCAATATATTTCAATGCAGACTCAGGGCAAGTTCTAATCAAACAAGAGCACGACCAATATATCTCAAGAAACAAATAAGGCTCAAACCTCACTAGGTAGATATATGAATGCCAATCAAAGTAATCCACCAAGCATTTCATCACGCTATGTCTCATATGACCAACATCACAACTCATCGAATTCATCAAACAAGTCTTAACTAATCTTGAAATTTCCAAAGTCCATACTCACAAAAACACACAAAACCTACACTAGACCGGTCCACCACATAAGCATGCAAAATTCACGTAAACTCTCCCACACTTAAAATGAGGCAATGTCCTCATTGCTTCAACACAAAACCAGGAAGTCGAAAATAGGACAAAGCAATTTTACATAATGAACCAACCCTAGCAGCTAACACAAGAACACCAAACTCAGAAGAAAGGACAGAAGGAAGAAGCAACACAAAAAGATAAAAAGAGAAAAGAGTACGCTAACCGAAGATGCTTCGAGTGTAGTAAGCATTCCCATGCAGGCCTTTCGCCCATGCTTAACCCACAACCGCGACACGTCTTGCCAAGAAAAACACAAAACTCCAAAACACCCATTATTCAAAGATAAAACTAAAAAAGCAAAAAGAAAATAACTAAGAAAACGATAAATCACTTGGGTTGCCTTCCAAGAAGCGCTTGTTTAACGTCATTAGCTTGATGAAACCTTGGTACAAATCAGACAGGATCCAGCAAGAAGTGGCGATCGTGCCATGCCTTCGTATTTTCCAGAAGTGGTAGCATGGGAAGATTGGCGAGAAGGCTGGCACGGTGGATCCGGGTGGCTATGTTCTTGGTGAACCGGGTTTGGGCACGAGAAATCCCCAATTCTAGACGCAGAGCTTTTCCCACGCGAGCTCTGTCGTCAACCTGCGGGACTATAAAGATATCTGTGGAGCAAGTCGAACTGAATGCTCCCCACTTCGTAACACAGTGCAACGGCCTCGAAGAAGGATGCTTCAACTCGGATGTATGGGAAGGAACTTGAGAATCAAGCCCGTGGATCTCCTCATCTGAAATAATGTCAACGTCTCGCTGGAGCTCAACATCTTCTTCTTCGGCCTCACACATTTGCTTCATCATTCGGGCTTGAGTATTAAGCATAAAGTGCGGGTCGGTGACTTGTGCCTCGATTGAGTCGATATGTGCTATAAGAATCTCCATTTGTGTGCTCAGTCGAGCACACCCGAGCTCAATCTCCACCTCTCGAGTGTTCTGGGAAGATATGCGAGCAAGAATGAGGTCAAGCTTTTCATCATATGTCAAAACAGCCTCCCGAGGTTCATCTCTATGTATAGATTCGCCTTGAGCGGTGGGCTTGGGAGTGACATTGTTAACTCGATATGATGAGACTGCATTGCGCAATTTTACGTTTCGGGCTCGTTTGGGCTGGTCCGAACTCGGAATTGAGTGCCGTTTTTTGCTATGCGTAACCAATGAACCCCTCTATTAGAATATGCGCTCGAAACAAACTTTTTTTGAAGAGAAAATTCTCCCGAAGCTCCCGACCTACACATCAAAAATGACAAAACACAAAAGAAAACCGAAAAAATAAACGAAAAACACCTAAAGACTCAAAATAAAGGAAAACACATAATAAAACACGAAATGGACTAAAAACTAAAGAAACGACCTAAAACGAGGGGAAAAGAAAGATAAAATAAATACAAAAAACGCAACAAAAATGGGACAAACAACTCCTCCACACTTAAACCTTTGTTCGTCCCGAACAAAAAGAAAAGAAAAGAAATGAAACGATAAAAATCTAAAACCGAGCATGGTCAGTAGTCATTAACAAGATAGCCTCAACATGTTCAACTTCAACAATGAGCATTCAAATGGCATATACGAGCATCACACAACTACATGCTTGATCACTATACGTCAACATGGCGTTCTCTCAGTATGGGAATATATATGTGTGCCTCACTCGAATTCTTATACAGATAAAGATAGGTGCACTCAAATTGGTCGATAACAACTTCAATCATATGCTTGCCCATTGTCTAACTTCTACTCTAAACCAATCAAAATCGAAACTAGTGCATCAAAAGGTCTTTCAAGGTTGCAAAGTAGGCTCTTTGGTTAGGTAGGATAAATATAGGCTAAGTGGCTCGAACTCAAACACCTTAGCCCAAGAATGATACACTCAACCGGTTGCACAAACATACCGGATCTTCCCCCACACTTTTTCTAAAACCACACGTTTCACCCATCTTATTTCATTTTTATTTTCTTCTTTTTTTTTTTTTTTCTCTTTTTTTTTCGATATTTTTTTTATGTGCGACCTTTTTTGGTCATTTTTTTTTCTTTTTTTTTTGGATAAAGAACATAAACACAACTCCAACAAATAACTCCAACAACCATCCCGTCCAATTCTTAACCCGCAACTCCAACAACGTCATCATCACGAGTGTTAATATCCGAGTCCGGACCCAACATAGGTACCGGTCCGAGCCGAAGGAACCGGCCACCAAAACCGCACGTGGGTGCCGAGCTGAATGAGAGTCAAAGTCAACAGGAATGGTAGGAGGAACAAGTCCCGAGGTCGGCACCGCACCCATGTGGCTGTGAGGTCGGCGCCTTGTTCAAAGTCTCGCAAGGGCGGCTCCTGATAGAAGTACGACGTCGAATACAATAAACTAATGCCACTTGTCTACGAATGATTGCCGATGGGACGTCCAACTCAGCCAAAGCGTGTCCACATTTAATGCGGCCCACGTTCGCATTAAATGTATGGCAGGTAATGATTGGAGAATCCGGGAATCACTCCCAATCAGTCAGGGAAGCGCCGGCTTGTCCCATTGAACTACTGTACGACAAGATCGTTGAACAGTACCCGAACAGTGCCACATTAAAGTCCCCTATAAATAGCAACTCCCTCATTTATTTTTGGGTTGTTGAATCCCAACTACTCGAGCCCATATTTTCTCTCTCTAAAGAACTTGTAAGAAACTCTTGTAAGCAATATAAGGATATCACAAGTGCCGACCTCGTACGAGAGGCCGAACTCGTGACCCGTTAATAAAACCGTGATTAAACCGTATTCCTTTATCTTTTCTTCCTTTTCTTTCCATTACTTGACTTTTTAACCGTTGACCGGAAACGTCCGTCAACAGTTTGGCGCTAGAAGGAGGGCATCATAAGTTATTTGGTGTCAACTTTTCGATCTTGTGAAACTCCACGTCACGCTCATCTTTTTCCCACTTTTTCGCTTTCGAAAGCAACTCAAAATGCCTTCATCTGGACATGACGATTCCACCCAGCAATCCGGCTCCCAGCCACGTCGACGCAACGGCGGGGAGTCCTCCCGTCGCGTTCAGCAGGGGCCTATCGTCCCCGTACCCTCAGTTCCTACTTTCGCTGCGGCTTTGCAGCACCCCGACGTCCTCAAAGCCCTCGAGGGGGTCTTCGCCAAGTCCCTCGCCAGTCAAACCGCCGGGGCAAACACTATGGTACCCACGGAGAACCCCGGTAATACTCTGCTCCACACTCCCGAAAAGGAAACCGGCGGGCAGAGAAATCCGGCAAGGTCCAAGACCACGGCTCAATCGCCGAACCGGGAGGCGCAGACCAACCGCGACAAAAGCGCCAGACCGGCGCCGACCGAGCAGACGGGAGAGAGTCGCTCGGGGCATAGCCTTCAAGTCGCCCGCCGATCTGTCCATCAACGCCTAGGTGAGAGGAGTCAAACCAACCGCGACCTCCGAGAAGTAATCAGGCGCGGAAAGACGATTGGGCATGATACCGAGGAGGTAGCTGCCCTCAAACGCAGAGTTGCCGAGCTGGAGGGTCGGCAGCCAACCGGGAGTGAGTTTTCACTCCCAGCTCATCAACAAACCCGTACGCGACCGACTCCTCGGGTCGCGGATACCGCCTCGCCTCTCTCCCTCGATATCCTGCAAGAGGCCGTCCCGAAGGGAATACAAATACCCCAGCTCGGCCTCTATGACGGGAGCTCGGATCCCGACTCACACCTCGGCCTCTACACCTCATGGATAGACCTGCACGGCGCCTCCGACGCCCTACGCTGTCGCATGTTCTCCCTGACACTAGGGCCCAAGGCACAGAGGTGGTACCATTCCCTTTATCCCCGCTCCATTTCAACCTGGGCACAGCTCAGGTCGGCGTTCCGGTCCCATTTCATCGGATCGCAGGTCAACCTCGCCCCCAAGGAATCCATCTCCAATATTGTGCAGGGCGAAAATGAAAGCCTGAAGGACTACATCGCCCGATTCAATGACCGGGTCCAAAACATGGAGCGGTGCCACCCGGACGCCCTGCTCATCACAGCCCAGGGTGGCCTCAGACCAAAGACGCTGTTCAGATGGTCCCTGTGCCAGAACAAGCCGACCACCTACCAGGAGTTCCTCACCCGCGCTCAGGACTATATCATGGCGGAGGAATCCTCATCCATCCCGACCTTCGACGCCACACCGGCACCGGCACCGGCAAAGGCGAAGGCAAAGGAGGAAAAATCGGGGAAGCCGAGCAAGTCCTTTGCTGAGATTCGAGCTCAGCGGAAGCAAAGGGCCGAAGAGTTGAGGGAGAGCTACCAGGGCGTTTTCTCGGTAGGGGCTGCGGCGGTCTACGAGGAAATCAAGGCCAAGGGGTTATTACCAGACCCCAAGCCGATGTTCACCGACAAGGACAAAGTAGACAAGACCCGCTACTGCACCTACCATAAGGAGCATGGGCATAATACCGATCAGTGCCGGAATCTTATCTCGGCACTTCTGAAGCTGATTGATGACCCCCAACTTCGGAAGTTCACCCATTCCGGAGATAAGAGAAAGAAAGGGGGGCGCTTTGGGGAAAACCCCGACAGTGACGAGGATGCCGATGTAAATCCTCGAAGGAAAAAGTCGCAGCAGGGCGGCCCCCATGAGATCATGACCTTCTGCCCCACCCATCAAGATGAGGCCGGCACCTCCAGGGGCAGAAAAAGAGACCGGTCCCCTCGCAGCGAGGCCGACCCGGCCAACCTCCCAACCCGGCGTGTCAACACAAGCCGGAGCGAGTCCCTCCTCTCCCGGAGACAAACCAAGGCCTACGCCCAACAGGCCTATCATGCCGGACAGAGGGTGATGCACGCCAACAGCAGGCCGGCGCCAGAGCCGACCCCAAACACCATCACCTTCACCGACGAAGACGCCTTCCTATTCGACCATCCCCACTCCGACGCTCTGGTCATCACGGCGCCGATCATGGCGATAAAAATACACCGAATTATGGTCGACACCGGGGCCTAAGCCAGCATCCTCTACTACGAGACCTTCAAAAAGATGGGGATCGATAGGAAAGAGGTGCAGCCTTGCCGGGAGCGAATCCAGGGCTTTAACGGCCAAACCATCGCCCCGGTTGGTCAGGTCACGCTGCCGGTCAGGTTCGGAGACAGGGGGCAACCCACGAAGACGATCTTGGAAACCTTCAAAATCGTGGATTGCCCAAGTGAATACAACGCTATACTGGGCAGGACGGCGCTCTACAAACTGAAGGCCGCCGTCTCCATCTTCCATTATTCCGTCAAATTCCCAACTCCCGATGGGGAGGGGACCCACCGAGGAGACCAAAGGGAGGCGCGGGAATGCATCCTGACCATCCCACGCACCGAAATAAATATGGCAGACCTACAAGAGAACGCCGGGGTGGCAGACACCGAGTCGGCACACGACGGACACGGGGGCAACCGCATGCTGGGAAACCAGACAGGTTCGCACCTCCCGACCTCATCGGGTGCCGACCCTACAGCAATGGAGCCCAACACCGGGCCGGACGGCTCGGTCCAAGGTGCCGAGATGACAGGCCCCGTCGAGGACAGGGTCGAGGGCGACCTCGACGGGGATAGGGGGAGAAGGGCCGGCAAAAGGCCGATCACGGAGGAGGACGAGCTCGACCCTCGGACACAGTACAAGGAGAAACGGGGAACGAAAAGGGCCGAGCCGATGGACGAAGTCGAAGTCATCTTCATCGATGAAGAGACTTGCCAGAAACAACTCCGAATTGGGAGCAGGCTGCCGGGGCCTATGAAAACCGAACTGACCGAATTTCTCCGGCGAAACGCAGACGTCTTTGCGTGGACTCATGAGGACATGGTCGGCATCGACCCAGAGGTCGCCTGCCATCGGTTGCAGGTTGACCCCACGGTCAAGCCGGTCGTGCAGAAGCGGAGGAAGCTCGGTCCCGACCGGCAGCAAGCCCTGGAAGAAGAGGTGACCAAGCTTAAAGATAACGAGTACATACGTGAAGTCCGGTACCCGACCTGGGTGGCCAACCCGGTACTCGTAAAGAAGAGCAGCGGGGCATGGCGGCTGTGCATTGATTTCTCCGACTTGAACAAGGCATGCCCCAAAGACAGCTATCCCCTCCCTCACATCGACTACATGGTCGACGCTACATCAGGACACGAGCTGATGAGCTTCATGGACGCGTACTCCGGTTACAATCAAATTCCCATGCATCCGGACGACGAGGAGCATACCTCCTTCTACTCGGCACGTGGTCTCTACTGTTACACCATGATGCCGTTCGGGCTGAAGAACGCCGGCGCCACCTACCAACGTCTAGTTAATAAAATGTTTGCTAGTCTAATAGGTGAATGTATGGAAGTGTATGTAGATGACATGTTAGTCAAGTCCGTGTACGCGTCCAATCATGTAAACGATCTTAATAAAATGTTTCCTATTTTGCGTGATTATTCGATGAAGTTAAACCCGAAAAAATGTACTTTTAGTGTTGGTTCAGGAAAATTTTTGGGGTACATAGTTAGTCAGCGCGGCATCGATGCAAACCCCGAGAAAATCAAGGCGGTGCAAGACCTCCGACCGCCAACATCAATTAAAGGAGTCCAAAGCCTGACTGGCAAGCTCGCCGCGCTGAGCCGATTCATTTCAAAGTCCACCGACCGCTGCAAACCTTTCTTCGACGCTATCAAGAAAAATCACAAGTTTGAGTGGACGCCGGCCTGCCAAAAGGCGCTGGAGGCAATCAAGGAAACCCTCAGCCAGGCTCCGACGATGCAAAAGCCCCGCCCGGGCGAGATGCTATATCTATACCTGGGAATTTCCGAGGTGGCCGTAAGTGCCGCCCTGATCCGAGAAGACGACTCAGGCCAATTTCCGATCTATTACGTGAGCAAGGCCCTTCACGATGCCGAGCTGAGATACCCGCCGATGGAGAGGCTTGCCTTCGCCTTGGTGACCGCAGCCCGAAAACTCAGGCCGTATTTCCTGGAATACCCAATCACTGTCCTCACGGCCTACCCGCTAAGACAAATCCTACACCGACCCGATACCTCGGGCCGAATGGTAAAATGGGCAGTGGAGCTGGGACAATACGATATCCAGTACCGACCCCGAACAGCAATGAAGGGGCAGGTACTATCGGACTTCATAGCCGAGTTCACGCCGGGAGTCGAGGAAACGAAGGGCGAAGAACCTTGGGTGATGTACGTAGACGGGTCCTCCACTACCGGACGAGCAGGCGGAGGGGTCGTCCTCGTGGATCCCCAAAAAAGGCTATTCTGCCACTCGATTCAATACCTCTTCCCGGCAACCAACAATGAGGCCGAATACGAATCATTGCTATCCGGGCTCGCTTTGGCCGAAGCCATGAGTCTGACCGACCTCACCATATACTCCGACTCCATGCTGATGGTTAAGCAAATTTCTGGAGAATTCGAGGTCAAAGAGCCAAGACTAGCCCCATACTTGGGACTAGTAAAGAAGAAATTAACCAAACTCCGGACCCGGATAGAACATATTCCGCGGACGGAGAACGTGCAGGCCGACGCCCTGGCCCGACTCGCATCAAGTGCCGGGGTGGAAAGCGTCAAGTACGTGCAAGTCGCGCACAAGGAGCAACCCTCCGTGCTCGGCACCTCCGTGATGAGCGCCAACCAGGCCGCTGCAGACGAAGAATCAAATTGGATGATCCCGATCCGGTCGTATCTTGAGACCGGTGCGCTGCCGTCTGACCCAAAAGAGGCCAGACAGCTCCGTACCCGGGCAGCTCGATTTACGATCGTGGCCGGTGAATTGTTCAAGAGAGGATACTCGGCACCCTTACTCAAGTGCGTGGACGATAAGAACGCCGAGTATATTCTGAAGGAAATCCACGAGGGCGTGTGCGGAAACCACTCTGGGGGATATGCCCTCGCCCACAAAGTTCTGAGGCAAGGATACTACTGGCCCAGCCTGAAAAAGGATGCCTTGGACACGGCTCGAAAATGCGCAAAATGCCAAACATTCGCGCCGAACATCATCCAACCTTCACAGCCCCTGAAGTCGATATTCAGCCCATGGCCATTCGCCAAGTGGGGTGTCGACCTGATCGGCCCCCTACCTACCGGGAAAGGCGGAGTAAAATACGCGGTCGTCGCCGTAGATTACTTCACAAAGTGGGCAGAAGCTGAGCCGCTAGCCTCCATTACCGAACAGAAAATGATCGACTTCCTGTGGAAATCCATCATATGTCGTTTCGGGGCGCCGAACTCTATAATCACCGACAATGGAAGACAGTTCGAGGGGAAGAAGCTGGAAGCATTTTGCGAAGAGCACAACATCAAACACTTCTTCTCGACACCATATCATCCCCAGTCCAATGGCCAAGTTGAAGCCGTTAACAAAATTATCAAACAAGGGCTCAAGGTCCGACTTGAAGCCGCGAAAGGGACTTGGCTAGAAGAACTCCCAAATGTGCTCTGGTCGTACCGCACAACGGCGAGGTCATCTACGGGAGAGACGCCGTTCTCCCTAGCATACGGGACCGAAGCGATGATACCTGTCGAACTCAGCGCCCCAACCTTTCGCGTAATCCACTTCGAAGAAGAGTCCAACTCCGAGTCGTTAAGAGCAAATCTCGACTTGATAGACGAACACCGATCACAAGCCGAACTCAAAAACGCAGCGTACAAAAGACGAAGCGAGAGATACATCAATTCCCAAGTCAAGTCCCGCTCCTATCAGGTCGGCGACTTGGTACTAAAAAGGGTAACGGGGCCTGACCCCGGACCACTAAAGCCGAAATGGGAAGGGCCCTACAAGATCAGCGAAGTCCTCCCACATGGGGCCTACCGTCTCGAACACCTAGACGGCACCCCCCACCAATACCCGTGGAATTCGGCTTTTTTGAAAAAATTCTACCAATAGGTCTAGGACGATCTTGTATTTTCATTTCTTGTAATTTTACTTTGTAAAAGTAGATGAAGCTTGTAAAGATTCACGTTTTCTATTCCTTACCTTGTAATTTTACTTTGGCTCTAGATAAGCATAGATCGAGTCCAAGCGGCGTAATTAACGTAAGGAACAAAGTGTCGGCCAGGATCAGTACGATGACCTGGTCGGCACTAGCTGGGCTCAACTAGGAAGCCCAGTCAGGCCAATAATACCTCCGAGTCCGAACGCGAGACCGGTCAGGTAAGCTGCCACATAATTATGTGCAGGCCGGGTCAGTACGATGACTCGACCGACACGAGCCGGGCTCGGCAAAGCAGCCCGGTAAGGCCACTGCGCCAATGTAAGAAATGAAAAAACCAAGTAAACAAAAAGTGCCGAACCCAATCCCGGGCTCGGCCCGATAAGTAAACTCAAAACGCCGAGCCCGATCTCGGACCCGGCCGCGTAAGTAAATAAATACTCCACACGGCACCAAGCCCATACTTGGAAAAATCAAAGATAAACATTCATCCAGTTAAAATAAATAAAGAGTCGTGCCCAATATCGGGGCCGACCAAACGAATCAGAAAACGCTTAACTCGGCGAAACTATGTAAACAAACACAAACGTTCATTCATTTGAAAACAAACCATAACACTCGTCCGTTCAGAATAAAACATAAAAATTCATAAAATAAGTTCTGCATAAAAAGACCACAAGCGGTCGACAAAGAGCGGCACGCAGGCCGAAAATAAACTACTTTCCAGGGGAGGGGTCGGAAGACAAGTCCACCACAGCTACCTCCGAGGGTTCCACCGCCGCCTCGGCACCTTCGCCGACCTCACCACCCGCACCCGCCTCGGCCCCGACGTCGCCCTCGGCTGCCTTCGAGGATCCGGCCTCATGGTCGTGAGTCCCCTGCAGAATCCGGGAGGGGTCGGCCTCGTCGGCAAAGTCTCGGCTCGGCAACAGGAAAGGCATATAGTCGGAGAGGGCCTCGCCTGGCTTCAGGCGCATGTCGTCGGGAGGCGTCGCGCCGAAGTTGGCGAAACCGACGATCTCGTCCTCCTTCCATCCCCTCTGCCGGCGCACCAGAGCCGCCTCCTCCTCGTCCACCTCGCAGACGAGTCCCTCGAACTCGGCATCCAGCCCGTGCTTGGAGATCTTCGCCCGCATGATTTCGCAGAAGTCCTCCAAGGTCAGCAGGCCGGCGTCGAGCCGCTGGAAAAGCCAATAGAGGTTGTAGCCGACCCCGGAGTCCATGTCGGCCATGATGTCCTTGCTGAACAGCTCCTGAACCTCCGGGTACGTCGGCAGGCGGAGCGAAAGGCCCTCAGCAGCCTCCTGAGCAACATGCTTTTCCATCTCGACAGCGTGCGCTTCGAGCTGCTTCTGAAGGCTGATGACGTGGGCTTGGAGCTTGTCGAGCTCGGCCACATGCCGATCAAACTCCTCAGTCAGGGCCTTGGCATGCTGCTCTCCAAGCTCAAACTCTCGGGCCGCCCAGGCCGCCCTCTCCTTCCTCAGCTCCTCGGCCATCCTGGCCTGCGATCGCGCAGCCTCCAACTCTTTTTCCTTGGCCTTCGCCGCCTCGGCCTCAGCCAACACCAAGCGGTTCTCCAGTTCGGAGGCCCGCTTTGCCTTTGTCTTCAGGGAGGCAATCTTCCCCTGGCAGAGCTCGTGGTCGGCCTCCAGTTTGCGGTGGTCGGCCTCCAGTTTGCGGTGGTCGGCCAGGGCCCTCTGGGACCGATCGGCGGCCTGGACGAGCTCGACCAGGGCGCGGGAGATGGTCCCCGCCGCATGCTGTATGAGCGACGGGGTGGAAAGCTGGGTGGCGGCGGCCTGAGCTGTCGGGGTCCAAGCAACCAACGGGAGCCGAGCCGCCCTGATCATCTCCTCCGGAACCCCGAACTGGTTGGGGACAACCACTCCCTCGGCCGAGCGGAGGTCCAAGTACCAATCATCCAGAAAGCCGGGCAGGGACTTAGCAAAACGAGCCCTCCGCTCGGCATCGATGGGGACGAAGGCACTCGTCCCCTCTTGATGGATGTGCGCGGCCTTCTCTTGAGCAAGGCCCGAGCTCTCAGCCGGAGCGCGAGGGGCCTGGGGGACAGCAGGGACGGTGCTCGGCTCCACAGGGGTCGGCACGTCGGTAACCTTCGGGGTCGGCTCCTTGTTGAGCGCCGCCCTCTTCTTGGCAAGGTTCAAACGGCCAGACATAGCGGCTTTGGTTCTCGTCTTGAGCGGATTCGGGTGCTTTCTGCGGTGTTTGTTGGCGGCCTTCACAGACTCGAATCCCTTAAGCCTGAGGAGAGGGTAGTAAACTGCAAAAAAGTTAAGGGCGCGGTTAGTACCGGGCAGGCATCGAAGACTAGAATGACCAACAAAGTGCCGAACCGAGATAAGGATCTACCTGGTTCGAAAGACTTGTTGACAATCTCGGTGCTGAGGTTGTGATCGAGGAGAACCTCTTTCTTGATCAGGTTTGAATAACGTCGATCCTCCACGTCCCTTGCTAACAGAGTGCTAAGCCGCGCAGCCAAACGTGGACTGAGAGCCGAGTTGTGAGTATGGACTGAAAACGCAAATTATGACCTGTTAGCACAAAGGAAAGAAAATCAGTCGATGACGTACGAGAAGAACAAAGAACTTACGAGTATAAGAAATAAAATTAGTAGGCGGGTGCCGAGTAGCGTTCGGGGTCGTCCACGCGCCGCCGACCCAGAACCAGTGCGGCATGTAGCCGTGTAGGGTCTCGGGCAATTTGGCCACCAGCGTCTTATCGATGCCGGGCAGAACCGAGCTGTAGTAGTTGCCGGTCTCACCAGCGCGTTTGAAAGCGAACAAAGACTTCACCTCATCGTCGGTGGGGTCGGCCCAACCCTCGCGACGGTACATGACGATCAGACTCATCAGGCGGGCGAACACTGTCGGCACATACTGGCTAATGCCGACCTCAAGCCCGCACAAAATATCTTTGAGAGCACTGGGCAGGGGGAACCGAAGACCCAAATGGATGCTGTGACGGTAGACCCCTATGCAGCCCGGCGACGGGCAATGAATTCGCTCTCCAGGATATGGTGCGAACAGCCGGACACCGGGGCCGAAGTTGAACTTCCCCCTCAGTTGAGCCAGATCGGCATCGTCCAGGATTGACGCTGTGTTCCAAGCCGTCGCCTGGCTCGGTGTCGCCCGGATCCGCTCGGGTCGGCGCCAGAACCCCGGAGGAACAGTGGTCACTGCCTCGAGAGCGGCATCAAACGACGCATCCCCCATGGGGACACGCTCCCGACCGCCGGTTTCCCCTTGAAGGGTCTCATCAACCAGATCTGGATCGACATCGGAGTCGGTGTCCAGAAAATCGAGGTCGACATCGTCGTCGTCGGCTGCGGCCAAAGGGTCAAGGTCGGCGTCGTTACCCTCGCGCAGCGGTGACAAAGGAGGGTTGGCTTCGGCACCTCCACCACCGGAGGCGACTTCGACCGCCGAAGGATCCGGCCGAATCACTGAGATAGGGACGGCGGTAAGGATGACGTCCGCCTGCCGGAAGGTATCGTCGCCCTCACCGGCGAAGTCGCCGCCGTCACCCACGGATTTCGGGGAAGAAGACATCGCAGTCGAAGGAGCGAGAAGAGAGAGAAAAGAAATAATAAGGGAGAAGTGAAAATTACCGAAGGGTTGCCGGAGGTCGTCGCCGGAAAGTTCTCGATCGAAGAGGAAGGGAATTTTCAGAGTTCTTGGAAAAAGCAAAGAGAATTTTCGAAGTCCTTGGAAAGAGTGACGAAACTTCTAAGAAAAGAAATATATATACGATCGCCCAACCAATCGGGAGCGGACACGTGGCCAGACCTTTTGAAATTCAAAATCCGAAACGGCCCAAGTAACTGAAGCGTCCTGAGCAAGATAACCGTCACCCCCCTTTGTCAACCGTTACGTCCGTTCGAAATGCTTGGCCCTTAATCCGCCACGTGTCCCCTCTCCTGTGTGAACGCTGTTAACGCGCTTCCACGTTATCCAACCGTTACGTCCCCACGTCTTCGGTTACCTGCCGCTTCACCCCATGTCTCTGCTTACTAACCGCAACGCCTAAGTGTGGTGAAGATGCCGACCTCAGGAAGGGTCAGGCACGAACTCGATGGGCCCAACTCGGATCCAACCGATTGAAGACGACCTCAGGAGAGGCCCGATACGCCTCACCTGAGCTCGGGGGCCTGTATGTTAATATCCGAGTCCGGACCCAACATAGGTACCGGTCCGAGCCGAAGGAGCCGGCCACCAAAACCGCACGTGGGTGCCGAGCTGAATGAGAGTCAAAGTCAACAGGAACGGCAGGAGGAACAAGTCCCGAGGTCGGCACCGCACCCATGTGGCTGTGAGGTCGGCGTCTTGTTCAAAGTCTCGCAAGGGCGGCTCCTGACAGAAGTACGACGTCGAATACAATAAAATAATGCCACTTGTCTACGAATGATTGCCGATGGGACGTCCAACTCAGCCAAAGCGTGTCCACATTTAATGCGGCCCACGTTCGCATTAAATGTATGGCAGGTAATGATTGGAGAATCCGGGAATCACTCCCAATCAGTCAGGGAAGCGCCGGCTTGTCCCATTGAACTACTGTACGACAAGATCGTTGAACAGTACCCGAACAGTGCCGCATTAAAGTCCCCTATAAATAGCAACTCCCTCATTTATTTTTGGGTTGTTGAATCCCAACTACTCGAGCCCATATTTTCTCTCTCTAAAGAACTTGTAAGAAACTCTTGTAAGCAATATAAGGATATCACAAGTGCCGACCTCGTACGAGAGGCCGAACTCGTGACCCGTTAATAAAACCGTGATTAAACCGTATTCCTTTATCTTTTCTTCCTTTTCTTTCCATTACTTGACTTTTTAACCGTTGACCGGAAACGTCCGTCAACAATGAGGTTATCAACAAACATCAAATAAGGCTCAAAAGGGGAGACTAGGGAATAATTTGTAGAGAAAGAAAAGGATAGAATACAATAAACGCCTTAATCATATACACAGTTCACAATTCTAATCAATTTATTTCAGTGCAGACTCAGGGCAGGTTCTAATCAAACAAGAGCACGACCAATATATCTCAAGAAACAAATAAGGCTCAAACCTCATTAGGTAGATATATGAATGCCAATCAAAGTAATCGATCAAGCATTTCATCACGCTATGTATCATATGACCAACATCACAACTCATCGAATTCATCAAAAAAGTCTTAACTAATCTTGAAATTTCTGTCCATATGTCGATACTCACAAAAACACACAAAACCTACACTAGACCGGTCCACCACATAAGCATGCAAAATCCACGTAAACTCCCCCACACTTAAAATGAGGCAATGTCCTCATTGCTTCAACACAAAACCAGGAAGTCAAATAATAGGACCAATCAATTTCACATAATGAACCAACCCTAGCAGCTAACACAAGAACACCAAACTCAGAAGAAAGGACAGAAGGAAGAAGCAACACAAAAAGATAAAAAGAGAAAAGAGTACGTAAACCGAAGATGCTTCGAGTGTAGTAAGCATTCCCATGCAGGCCTTTCGCCCATGCTTAACCAGAACCGTGACAGGTCCTCCCAAGAAAAACACAAAACTCCAAAACTCCCATTATTCAAAGATAAAATTAAAAAAAGCAAAAAGAAAATAACTTAGAAAACGATAAATCACTTGGGTTGCCTTCCAAGAAGCGCTTGTTTAACGTCATTAGCTTGACGAAACCTGGGTACAAATCAGTAAGGATCCAGAAAGAAGTGGCGATCGTGCCATGCCTTCGTATTTTCCAGAAGTGGTAGCATGGGAAGATTGGGGAGAAGGCTGGCACGGTGGATTCGGGTGGCTATGTTCTTGGTGAACCGGGTTCGGGCACGAGAAATCCCCAATTCTAGACGCAGAGCTTTTCCCACGCGAGCTCTGTCGTCAACCTCCGGGACTATAAGGATATCTGTGGAGCAAGTCGAACTGAATGCTCCCCACTTCGTAACACAGTAAAACGGCCTCGAAGAAGGATGCTCCAACTCGGATGTATGGGAAGGAACTTGAGAATCAAGCCCGTGGATCTCCTCATCTGAAATAATGTCAACGTCTCGCTGGAGCTCAACATCTTCTTCTTTGGCCTCACACATTTGCTTCATCATTCGCGCTTGAGTATTAAGCATAAAGTGCGGGTCGGTGACTTGTGCCTCGATTGAGTCGATATGTGCTGTAAGAATCTCCATTTGTGTGCTCAGTCGAGCACACCCGAGCTCAATCTCCACCTCTTGAGTGTTCTGGGAAGATATGCAAGCAAGAATGAGGTCAAGCTTTTCATCGTATGTCAAAACAGCCTCCCGAGGTTCATCTTTATGTATAGATTCGCCTTGAGCGGAGGGTTCGGGAGTGACATTGTTAACTCGATATGATGAGACTACATTGCGCAATTTTACGTTTCGGGCTCGTTTGGGCTGGTCCGAACTCGGAATTGAGTGCCGTTTTTTGCTATGCGTAACCAACGAACCCCTCTATTAGAATATGCGTTCAAACAAACTTTTTCTGAATAGAAAATTCTCCCGAAGCTCCCGACCTACACATCAAAAACGATAAAACACAAAAGAAAACTGGAAAAACAAACGAAAAACACCTAAAGACTCAAAATAAAGGAAAACACATAATAAAACACGAAATGGACTAAAAACTAAAGAAACGACCTAAAACGGGGGAAAAGAAAGATAAAATAAACACGAAAAACGCAACAAAAATGGGACAAACAACTTCTCCACACTTAAACCTTTGTTCGTCCCGAACAAAAAGAAAAGAAAAGAAAAGAAACGATAAAAAACTAAAACCGAGCATGGTCAATAGTCATTAAAAAGATAGCCTCAACATGTTCAACATCAACAATGAGCATTCAAATGGCATATACGAGCATCACACAACTACATGCTTGATCACTATACGTCAACATGGCGTTCTCTCAGTATGGGAATATATATGTGTGCCTCACTCGAATTCTTATATAGATAAAGATAGGTGCACTCAAATTGGTCGATAACAAGTTCAATCATATGCTTGCCCATTGTCTAACTTCTACTCTAAACCAATCAAAATCGAAACTAGTGCATCAAAAGGTCTTTCCAGATTGTAACGTAGGCTCTTTGGTTAGGTAGGTTAAATATAGGCTAAGTGGCTCGAATTCATTACATAACTCAAACACCTTACCCCAAGAATGATACACTCAACCGGTTGCACAAACATACCGGATCTTCCCCCACACTTTTTCTAAAACCACACGTTTCACCCATCTTATTTCATTTTTTTTTACTTTTTTTTTGTGTACACCTTATTGGATATTTTATAATCCATTCGGCTACATTTTTTTTTCTCTCTTTTTTTTCTTTCGACTTTTTTTATGTGTGACCTTTTTTGGTCATTTTTTTTTCTTTTTTTACTTTTTTTTTTTTGGATAAAGAACATAAACACAACTCCAACAAACAACTCCAACAACCATCCCCTCCAATTCTTAACCCGTAACTCCAACAACGTCATCATCACGAGGTTATCAACAAAAATCAAATAAGGCTCAAAAGGGGAGACTAGGGAATAATTTGTAGAGAAAGAAAATGATAGAATACAATAAACGCCTTAATCATATACACAGTTCACAATTCTAATCAATTTATTTTAATGCAGACTCAGGGCAAGTTCTAATCAAACAAGAGCACGACCAATATATCACAAGAAACAAATAAGGCTCAAACCTCACTAGGTAGATATATGAATGCCAATCAAAGTAATCCACCAAGCATTTCATCACGCTATGTCTCATATGACCAACATCACAACTCATCGAATTCATCAAACAAGTCTTAACTAATCTTGAAATTCCCGAAGTCCACACTCACAAAAACACAGAAAACCTACACTAGACCGGTCCACCACATAAGCATGCAAAATCCACGTAAACTCCCCCACACTTAAAATGAGGCAATGTCCTCATTGCTTCAACACAAAACCAGGAAGTCCAATAATAGGATCAAGCAATTTCACATAATGAACCAACCCTAGCAGCTAACACAAGAACACCAAACTCAGAAGAAAGGAAAGAAGGAAGAAGCAACACAAAAAGATAAAAAGAGAAAAGAGTACGCAAACCGAAGATGCTTCGAGTGTAGTAAGCATTCCCATGCAGGCCTTTCGCCCATGCTTAACCCAGAACCGCGACACGTCCTGCCATGAAAAACACAAAACTCCAAAACTCCCATTATTCAAAGATAAAACAAAAAAAGCAAAAAGAAAATAACTAAGAAAACGATAAATCACTTGGGTTGCCTTCCAAGAAGTGCTTGTTTAACGTCATTAGCTTGACGAAACCTGGGTACAAATCAGCCAGGATCTAGAAAGAAGTGGCGATCGTGCCATGCCTTCGTATTTTCCAGAAGTGGTAGCATGGGAAGATTGGCGAGAAGGCTGGCATGGTGGATCCGGGTGGCTATGTTCTTGGTGAACCGGGTTCGGGCACGAGAAATCCCCAATTCTAGATGCAGATCTTTTCCCACGCGAGCTCTGTTGCCAACCTCCGGGACTATAAGGATATCTGTGGAGCACGTCGAACTGAATGCTCTCCACTTCCTAACACAGTGCAACGGCCTCGAAGAAGGATGCTCCAACTCGGATGTATGAGAAGGAACTTGAGAATCAAGCCTGTGGATCTCCTCATCTGAAATAATATCAACGTCTCGCTGGAGCTCAACATCTTCTTCTTCGGCCGCACACATTTGCTTCATCATTCGGGCTTGAGTATTAAGCATAAAGTGCGGGTCGGTGACTTGTGCCTCGATTGAGTCTATATATGCTATAAGAATCTCCATTTGTGTGCTCAGTCGAGCACACCCGAGCTCAATCTCCACCTCTCGAGTGTTCTGGGAACATATGCGAGCAAAAATGAGGTCAAGCTTTTCATCGTATGTCAAAACAGCCTCCCGAGGGTCATCTCTATGTATAGATTCGCCTTGAGCGGTGGGCTCGGGAGTGACATTGTTAACTCGATCCTCTAAGGCTTGCACGCGCTCCACAAGGTTCTCCATTTTGGACTCAATATTGCTCCTGCGGGCCGCTTGGGAGGCTAAAAGAGCGAGGGCCTGGTCGAGCTTGGCATTGTACTCTGAGGAATCCTCGAGGGGCTCACATGACTTCCCAACAGGTACTGACTCCCATTGCTGCTCATAAGGATATGACCAAGTCTGGCCATAGTCCCAAGAATCGTGGTATGGAGGTGACTGATGCGGATAGGTACACCGGGTTGCGGTCTCTTCATCCTGAGCTAACCGGGATGACGCAAATTCATAGATACGGGCGAGCTTCTCGTTGAACTCGTGGGATTCATAAGCTTGCTCGACTGTGTATGGATCCCAGTACTGCTCGGAAGAATATGAATATGACTGGTTGTGGTACCCGACGTGATAGCTCGGCTCGTAACCCCAAGGTTGGGTGTTCGGATAGGGAAAAGTACGGTTGAAGTTCATATCTCTTGCACACCAAAATAGAAAAACCACGCGTAGCCACGAAAAGGAAGAAAACTAAAACAAAAAGAAAAAGAAAAACAAAGATGCAAACAAAGGACACGAACACGAAAAACACAAAATAAAGAGAAACACAGAAAATAAAATCAACACCAGAACCAAATATCCTACTTGCCTTCCCCGGCAACGGCGCCAATTTTGTTGTAGCAAAATATATTTTTACCGAGTACCGAATCGAAAGATTCGTTCCCCGGGTTGATCTCTCGAGGAAGGCGATTCGGAATCTAGGGATTGTGTTGATAACACATAATAGAAAAATAAATCCTAAACACTCTAATCAAGATATTGGTTTTGAATTATCAACTACGAAAGAGAATTCAAACAATTCAAAATCAAACTAAAAAACAAAGATGAAGATCAAAGGATAAGAAACTAAGGAGTCGGGGATGATGATTTTCTAACCAATGCAAATATCAAGCTAAGATCATTCGGTTAAATGATTCGAGCAACCTAACGTCTAGAGATAGTCCTCAATAACTCTTCGTAACAAGAGGATAACATAGACGGTAAATCAAACAAATCACACAACACATAGACAATACGTTTCCGAACAAGTCTATTTCATGCGAGCCTAAATCGATCAACTCCTCCCCTTTCGGTTCTAAGAGTTGATTAAATTATCCTAGACGATTGTTAATCTACTAGTTCGATGGATTTAAACACATCACACAAGAACGAATCATATTCAATTGGAGATCAATTGTAAATCGAAGTGTCACTCTTCGACAATAATCAACATTCAATGTACTAGAATTATAAACCCTAGTTAAGAACAACTCGCATAAATTGAACGATCAACAAGCACGATAATCACAATTAAATTCTAAACATCATCATCATCCTCTATCCCTAGCGAAACGAATTAGCCACTCATATGGAATTCAAAATCAACAATCTCAACAATCAAAGCAATCATATTCATGGATTAGATGAAAAGAGAAACTTACGATTAATAGAAATCCAATATTCGAATCCAATGACAAAGCTAAATCTGGAAAAGTAAAGAGAGAATTGAGCAAAAATAACGATCTAAATCTGAGTTTTAGAGATGGAGAAAGTGAAAATAGAATATAGGGGATTGTTCCCACGAGTCTAAGGATCGTTTTGATATATAGTGCGCGGAAAACGGAGCTAAAACGAGCAAAAATAAAAACAGGGTCGGCCCTATGTCGCGACTCGCGACTTTGCCTTTTCCTCGGTCGCGAGTCGCGCGTCGTCATTTTTTTAATATTCTGGGGCTGGTCGCGACCCAAGTCGCGAGTCGCGACCTCAACTCGCGAGTTGCGACTTCGACACGGAACTGCTCCTTAAGCCTCAGTTTTTCTCGCGAGTCGCGACTTTGGTCTCACGAGTCGCGACTTTGGACTGCATTGCGCAATTTTACGTTTCGGGCTCGTTTGGGCTGGTCCGAACTCGGAATTGAGTGCCGTTTTTTGCTATGTGTCACCAACGAACCCCTCTATTAGAATATTTGAAACAAACTTTTTCTAAAGAGAAAATTCTCCCGAAGCTCCCGACCTACACATCAAAAACGACAAAACACAAAAGAAAACCGGAAAAATATGAAATGGACTAAAAAACATGAAATGGACTAAAAACTAAAGAAACGACCTAAAACCGGGGGAAAATAAAGATAAAACTAAAGACGAAAAATGCAATAAAAATGGGACAAACAACATCTATTACACCTCGTGAGAATGCATGCTACGTGGATCGCCCTACAAACTCGCATTTTGTAAGAGAAGGACTTTTCAAGGGCCTATTAATTTCCATAAGTCAAAACCAAATTCATGACAAACAAAATTAATAGTCGGTCTCCATTTGGCCATGCAATAAATCCAAGGACCCCGTGGGGAGTTTATAGATAAATCGCATTCTAAGTGATTCCCATTTCACGATTCTGAGGTTGTCAAAATTCATTACACGTCCCCCGTGGGGAGGCCCGTGCGCTCTCTTAAGATTCCCTCTAAACGTCTACATTTAGAAATTTGTCCTGGTAATTTCCTACAATTAATTTTAGCAATGTAACCCGAGGGGGAGCACATAACCGCAATTAATTGATTTACCGACAAATTATAAATGGAGGCCTTAGGAATTTTACAAATAACTTTAATTTAAAATCCCTTCTCAAACTTAGTATTATTTAATGAGGGTTTTTAACTATTTATACATTTCCAAATTAATCTATGTTAATGCAATAATTAATTAACATGCATATTAATTCATGCAATTATAAATTAATCTATGTCAATGCAATAATTAATTAACATGCACAATAAATTATGCAATCCTAAATTAATCCATGACAGTGGAATAATTAATTACATGCATAATTTATTGACACAATTCTAAATTAATCCTATGCATTACATAATTAATTAACATGCATAATTAATTTTGCAATACTAATTGAATCCCATGCAAAAACATAATTAATTAACATGCATAATAATAATTTAATGGCATAACAAATTTAAATAAATAAAATAAATCCACTATTATGGCCATTAAATATTGAGTCTCTTTAAACAAGGAAACTGTGACAGTTCTTTCCCTGTTCAACTGGAACTCCTTTAAGCAGTAGAATCCTGGTTGATCTTGTACTGCTTGATCATCAAGGCAAAAACGAACCACCAGCTGCCGCCACCAGTCCGCCGCCGCCGGCCACCGGTCGCCGCCTGCCAGTTCGCCGGAAAAAGCCACGGTTTTTTTTTTCTTTCTTTCGAGGCTCGTTCATCTCTTGTGATCTCCCGATTATCAACACACGATCACAACACGAAAAATATAATTTACAAAATTACATAATTCGATCCTAGATCCAACGAATGGATGTGCATGTTTTCTAAACAAATAATTAAATCTATCCGGTCAACCCCCGGTCGAATAATTATTACAAACATTCATCCATAAATTTCTCGACATGCCCGAGGCTTTAGAAACAAATTTAAATACATACATCACATTCAATAACATTCATCAAACACATAATCGGCCATAATAGGGGATTAATTATTTTCCTGCAAAACCGAGTTATGCAAATATAATCCAATATATGGCTGCGTTTGAACACATCTTGTCAAATAAAGCCGTAAAAATTCGAACTTTGTACAAAACGAATTAACCAAGTGCTCTGATACCACTTGTTGGGATCTGTGAGGATCTCGTTATGTAGAAATCACGAATTCAATAGCAAACGTAAACCTATGCGCAGCGGATCTAAAGGTTTGATGTAGAGAACTTACGGCTTAAAATTATGTAGATCTGGCTGACCACGAACGGTTGACCGCAATTGGTTGACCGCAAATCACGTCTTGGGTTGCACGAACAAGATCATCAAAACCGGATCAAACGAATGCAAACAGATCAAAACGAGATTTTGCAGCCTGGGAGCTTGCGGCGGCGCGTGAGGGCGCGTGAGAGGTCGTATTCCGACGATATCGGCGGCGATGGAAATCTCTCGTCGAGACGGTCGTCTGGGTATGCTGTACGTCTCAATCGGACTTCCGTTTAGTTCTGTAGGTCACAATATATTTCGTCTCGGTTTACCTACAGATCTTCTACTGTATTACTCAATGCACCCTTCTTCAGCTTGTACCAGTTGGGAAACAAGAAGAAGATAAGGCGAGATCTAGAGAGAGAGAGAGGCGTGGGATGTCTCACGTTAGAATGAGAATTCTCTTCTCATGAGCTTAATGATGTATATATAGAGCTACAGTAGGGACCCTTAGGAGATTAGAAAAAGAGCTCCTTAATTAATTAGACTAACTGTGGGCCAAGCCTACTTGTCACACCCCGCCTTACTACTAGCTTTGAAAAATCAGAGTAAAATTTTTGTTTTTATTTTCAAAAGAACGTGCGAGCTGGGTTTTCGAAAATACTGACTTATTGCGGGATGTGGCAGATAAAAACTTAAACTGAACTTGGGCTTGCCCACAGACATAATAAAAACATGCAACCAAACTATCCGCTCGCGGATTATGGAATTATACATGCGTAGTCTGTACTGTCTCGCACTGTCTAGAAAACTCGCTGGCGGAAGCATCCGAAAATACGAATACATAACATGCGTACATAAACTAAATAAATACACATGATCATAAATCTAGGACATAAAAATGCTGGTAAAATATGTCCGACTCTCATGACCATGCTGCGCCACATCTGTGCTCATCCGGCACGCTCGACTCCGTCTCCTGAAAAACACAATGGGGGCGTGAGCAAACCACTATGCTCCGCAAAGACCAGTACTGAACAAAACATCATCTATAATAACGTATCATGAAACATAAATATATAAGAGCTGAAACTGTAAACTGATCTATGATGTCCGTTCTGATCTGTGGTCAAAAGACCCTCAGCCGTAGCCGCTCGTGTGCACACGCCGTTGGGGTAGAAAGGGCCTCGCCCCTCCCAACGGTCATCATGTGGGTATAAAGGCCTTGGCCACCCAACTCGGAACTAAACTGTCTCAAACATACCTCTGCCATGGTATAGATATTATCTATGATGTGACATCCAGTACATGACCCCCACCTGAAAACTTGGAATCTGATATGCAAGTGCGGATGCTGGAGTAGCGGTCGGAGGCTCGACTCTCCTTAGGCTACATAAATATTTAAGCAAAATAATGCTAAGTATAATGTTCAGAATATTTAATTATATGTTAAAATGCTCGGACTTGTCTACGCGATTAAACTGGACTGGACTGGCTCGGAAAAATACTGAAATTTCCGGAACTGGACTCGGATCAGAAATCACGAATCAAAATTGACTCGAACCGTCGGTCGAACCGGCCGGTTCGTTGGCTGGCCGGACCGCCGGCTCAACTGGGCCGGGCGGTCGGGCTGGGTTCGGCTAGACCGGGCTCGGTCCCGTGCCGGGCCAGCTGGTGCCCGGGCACGGCGCTGGGCACGGCTGGTGCGACCGGGCTCGGTCCCTGGGGCCGCTGGACATGTCTTGGCGCGGACTGGCGCTGGTGGGCACGGCCAGGGGCTGCTGGCACGGCCCGGGCACGACTGGTGCCCCTCGGGTGCGTGCTGGGCACGGCCGAGGCTCGACTGAGGC
>BKCP01010737.1:1522589-1549741 GCA_008636005.1 Striga asiatica | reverse complement strand
CTTGGGACCGAGAACCTGCTTCTCGCCGACCTCATCCCAATAAAGGGGTGAGCGGCACTTGCGACCGTATAAAGCTTCGAACGGCGCCATCTTGATCGACGAGTGGTAGCTGTTGTTATAGGCAAACTCCACAGTGGGTATCAACTGCTCCCACGAACCACCATGCTCAAGGACACAAGCTCGGAGCATGTCCTCAAGCGTCTGGATAGTCCGTTCCGACTGACCGTCGGTGTGTGGATGATAGGCGGAGCTAAACTTCAGCTTCGTCCCCATGGACTCGTTCAGACTCTCCCAAAAATGGCCGGTAAACCGAGGATCTCTATCTGATATAATCTCGGCTGGAACGCCGTGGAGACGAACGATTCCTTGGAGATACACATCGGCTAGCTGCTTTATGGACATGTCCATCCTGACGGGCATGAAATGGGCCGACTTCGTCAGTCGATCCACAACTACCCATACTGCGTCATGATGCTTGGCCGACATCGGCAACCCCGTGACAAAGTCCATGGTCAGCTTCTCCCACTTCCACTGCGGGATCTCTAAAGGCTGCAAGAGACCCGGTGGAACCTTGCGCTCAGCTTTCACTTGCTGGCAGATCAGACACTTCTCAACAAACTCGGCGACATCTCTCTTCATCCCCTTCCACCAGAAGGACCTTTTCAGGTCGTGATACATCTTGGTGCTACCGGGGTGCGCCAAGTAAGGAGCACTATGCGCCTCAGTCAAGATTTCCTTCTTCAGGGCCTCTACATTTGGCACAACGATCCTCCCCTTGTACTCCAAGGCACCATCTGTGCCTCGGTAGAAACCCTCAACTCCTCCGGCATGAATCTTCGCCCCCATCGAGCGAATGAACTCGTCAAAGGCTTGATCCCGCCGGATCCTGTCTCGCAACGTGGGCCACATTCTCATCGCTCGAATACCTCCCACAACTAGCAACTTAGGAGGTGATTCGACCACCTCTAGCTGCATCCGGGCGAACTCATGAATCAATTGACGCTGCTGAGTGATCATACAGGTCAGCTGGCCCTTTCCCTTCCGGCTTAGGGCATCGACAACTACGTTCGCTTTACCCGGATGATAGTTGATGGTACAGTCATAATCTTTCACCAGCTCCAACCATCGCCGCTGGCGCATGTTGAGCTCCTTCTGGGTGAAGATATGCTGTAAGCTCTTGTGGTCTGTGTAAATCTCGCAGTGGCCCCCGTACAAATAGTGCCTCCAGATCTTCAGGGCGTGAACCACTGCTGCCAACTCAAGATCGTGAGTCGGGTAGTTCACCTCGTGCGGCTTTAGCTGACGGGAAGCATAAGCCACAACCCTGCCGTCTTGCATCAAAACGCAGCCTAGACCCTGCTTCGAGGCATCACTATAGATAGTGAAACCCTGTGTGGGGTCCGGAATGGTCAACACGGGTGCCGTCGTAAGCCTCGCTTTGAGCTCCTGGAAGCTCGACTCACAACGATCATCCCACTCAAACTTCACCGATTTCCTCGTCAAAGGTGACAAGGGTAGGGCAATCTTCGAAAACCCCTCGATGAATCGACGATAATAGCCTGCCAAACCGAGAAAACTCCGAACCTCGGTGGCATTTCTCGGTGTCGACCAGTTCCTAACGGCTTCAATCTTGCTCGGGTCAACCTCAATCCCTCTGGAGGTGACAATGTGGCCTAGAAAAGCCACTCGGTCAAGCCAAAATTCGCATTTGGAGAACTTGGCGTACAACTTCTCACGCCTAAGAGTCTCCAAAACTGTCCTCAGGTGCTCCTCATGCTGCTCCGGGCTGCTGGAATAGACCAAAATGTCATCAATGAAGACGATGACAAACTGGTCCAGGAATGGATGGAAGACACGGTTCATGAGATCCATGAATACCGCTGGCGCATTGCTCAAGCCAAACGGCATCACAACGAACTCATAATGGCCGTATCGGGTTCTGAAAGCAGTCTTGGCCACATCGGCCTCTCTGATCTTCAGCTGATGGTAGCCAGAGCGGAGATCGATCTTGGAAAAGACGCTGGCTCTCCTCAGCTGATCGAATAAATCCTCAATTCTGGGAAGCGGATACTTGTTCTTCACTGTCAACCGGTTCAAATCCCGGTAGTCGATGCACATCCTCATAGACCCGTCTTTCTTCTTGACAAAGAGGACAGGGGCTCCCCAAGGTGATACGCTCGGTCGGATAAAACCGAGACTCAAAAGCTCCTGAATATGAGCCTTCAACTCCTGAAGCTCCTTCGGCGCCATGCGAGATGAATTTTATGAGCATGCAAGATGAATTTTATGTTCACTATTTTAGTGGTGACTTTAAATTCTAATATCTTGATGTATATGCATTTTTTATGACACGTCTAATTATGAGTTAAGAATATGACTGTTAAATTTCATAATTTAAAGATGAGAAATGAATGAGTTAAGATAGTTACATGACATATATGTAAAGTTGATTATATATGCAAGAATATTCATTATATGTTAAAGATTTAAAGTGAGATTACAATGAACTATTCTCATATAAGTGATGAGCAATTTGATAAAGTTTTAGTTTAATATGTTGAGTATACAATTTTATAAAGATTGTTTCAAGTCTCACATATTAAGATCATAATTTGAAGTTATGATTAAAAATTGATTTGTACGAGTAGTAAGTTGAGATTTAGTATCAAGTAAGTTTAAGATAAGTTTAAGAGTTTATAAAGTTTTATAAATCATGAATATGATGTTGGTAAAAGTTAAGCATGTTTTCAGTTCAAGTATTCAATCAAGTATAATGTGAAATTTAGTTATTTTCACACTCAAGTTATTTAAGTGACATGCGAGTATAAGCCAATATCTATGTGTTTGAAGACATGATTTATATGGGGTTAAGTAATTGACCTTGAGTAAAAATATAAGAAAAGTTAAGTTAAGTATTCACTTGAGCAATAGCATGATTATTGAATTTCTATACGATTTGGATAAGTTATCCGAAAGAGTTAAAAAAATCATTTTATGTAGATGAGCATAGTACTTAGTATATTTGCTTATATTTTTATGTAACTTGCAGATACAGTTGCCCAGTACAGCACTTACCATTTTTCAAAAGTTTTTAAAGAGAAAGGTGGGGACCTGGAGTGGGTATCACATTGAGTACGATATTGATAAAAGTTTAAGTTTATATGCTTGGAATGAGGAGGCCATCAGTTGTCTCAAGAGTATATCCTAAGTTCTAATTTATACGCTTGGGATGAGAAGGCATTCAGTTGTCTCAGAGTATATCCTAAGTTCTGATGGAGGCCATTTGAGTTGCCTTGAGAAATACCCATCAGAGTGTGCACACGTATCTGATCAGATATCGGAAGAGAAAGAGAAAAGATATATTTCAGTACCAGAACAGATTTCTGGCTACCGATTAGATATCGGTTTATGATTATCTTTATCCAGTACTCATCCCCATCAGTTTATTTTCAGGTAATAGGTCGAGGAAGAGGTGTGAGTGGAGCAGTGATGGTGTGGATCGTGGACTCAGATTATGACAAGCTTTTAATTAAGTTTCTAAGTATTTCCGCTACGCATATTAAGATTTGAACTTACATTTTAATAAATTTCAGATTTCAAATTTTCATCATTTCAGAAGTATGAATAAGGTACAGTTAAATGTAAGTTTGAATAAATCTGTTTTCTTTATGTCTAAAGTAGTATTAGACAAAGTTTAAAGATAAACGGATTTTCAGAAAGATAACTTTGAGTAGCATCCCGAGTTAGTCGCAAAAGATTTCGAAAGATTAATAAGTATTTTCGAAGTAAAAGTTGAGAAAAATTTACTCTGATAAGCGGGGTGTTACAGGTGGTATCAGAGCTAGAGTTTAAATGCTATGTATACTAAAAGTTTTAAGTTTCTAAAAGAAAAGTTTTCAGAGAGGCCGAAGTCTTTACAGAAAGTATCAAGGAAACCCGACCACACCTCACTCACACCTCGCCGACTACCGGGTAAGTGCTGTTAAAAGTTTTATATAAGTTTTTAAATATATTCAAATTTACTAAGTCTATGCTCAATAAGAAATCAAATATCCGAATTCTAGAAATTAGTTGTTCAGATTAGTATTAAAGAATTTTAGTAGTATCATATATATCTTGCTATCAGAAGTCAGAACTATAGTCAGAATTCAAGCTTGAACTTTAATTTATCAAATTAATCTTCACGATAAATTAAGATAGAGACTCAGACATTCTAAGTTAAGCCATCAGATTAAGATTTGAGTTAAGATCTGACTATAGAGGTTGACTATGTATTTGAGCCAAGTATCAGAAGTAACGGTATTTCAGTATATAATAGCCATAAGTCCGGGTAAATCATGGGGGTTTGAAATAAGAACCAGAAGCCGGATAAAGTCCTGGAGGCTTGAAACTGAACCGTAGAAATAAAGATACAAGAAAGTAGTCAATCTTTATAGTTAGAAGTTTGGGTATCTTATCCATTAGATATCATGAACTAAAATTGCAAAGTTTGAGATCAAGTTATCAGTTATTCTGTATTAGTACTTGTTAATGACAGTACAGCTATACAAAGTACTTTTCAAAAACCAATGAGTAAAAGTTTAAGGTATCGACATATAATAGTCACTTAGCCGGGTAAATTATGGAAACCTAAAATAAGGGTTATTAGTCCGAGTTTACCTGGAGACTTGAAATCAAACCTTAAAAGATATCCAGTTAATAAGTATCACATTTCAGATACCGAGATGATTATTTAAACTTCTCGAAAGAATTTTAGAAGTTAAGCAAGAGTAATTTGGACATGTGAAAGTTAAAAATAGTCTGTTTAATAAGCAAAGACTAATAAGTTTTCATCTCTTTGGAGAAAATATTTGTTCCCAAATATAAATGATGAGTTTAAAGCCAGAAGTAAGAAATGACGAGAAGAAGCAAGAAAGAACTTAATCGGAACTCTAGCACAAGCTAGGTGTTTTCGGCAAATAAATAATTCTTTAAGTTTAGTATAGCTATTTCTTAATGGCTATACTGTTCAAGTCAAGTGGTTAGTGGTTATTCAGAATGCTGCGAGGCAGAGTTTTAAAACCAAAACCAAGTAAAGTTTAGAAATTTTGGATGAATCAAGAATTTTCTCAAAAGTGAATCAAGCATAGATCAGAAGAAGAATACTTTTGAGAAATCAATATACTGGAAAAGTAGAAATTCTAGTATCATTGAAAGTCAAGAGCTAGACAAAGATTTGTGTAGATTCAAGCACACTATTGAGGATTTCATTATTTCTAAGAGCTAGTATAAAAATAACAGAAAATAGAGATACAGACATGTAGAAGAGAATCCTCAACGAATACAAAGTTATATTACATAAAGGGAGGGTGCGTCTCAAGAGCACAAGACTCCATAACTCTGCCACCCATCATGGCTATAGTTTCACAAAGATAGATCTAAAGGATCAAAGGCTTGCTTGCATTTGAATCCTTGAGTTTCCACAGAATCTTTAACTGTTGAGATGCTGTTTTGAAGCTTCTTGATAAGTTCAGCGGATGTGTTAGCAGACTTGAATATTTCTCTTTGTAAAGGAGATATAAAAGTTTGATATACTCCTTCATCTAGAAATCCAATCAAGTTTTGGAAAAAGATATTGAAGTTCAACAGACCAACAGGTTTGGTATGAAATTTCACTTCTGCCCAAGTAGCAAGGGTAAAAGCAGTCATTAAAGTTCTATATCCACAGGGAAGAATAATGAAAGCATCGCAACCAGATATCATCGCCATCAAACAGTCATAAATTGAGAGAGTTATCATCATAGTAGCAGAATCTTTGACAACCTCTGATGAAATGAGATAAAAAGGGAGGATACTTCTCACCTCGATATCAAAGCATTTAGCAGCCATTAAAAGATTATTGAAGAAAAAGATACTAGTCCCTCCATAAAGTATATTGATCTTTTGTTTACCCAACTCTTTCACCAGTTGGCTTATAACATAGATGTTATGAGAGAAGAGTACAAATCTAGAACCACCAAGAACACACACAATTTTGATTGGTTGAATAAGTTTGATACCTTGAGAAGATTCGGCAGTAGTCATATATTATGAAAGATAATTGGCTATGAAGATAAATTCGCCTTTTAAAGAAGAAAAGTTCCGACAAGAAAGCAGTTGAGTCTTAAATGACTCTTATCTGTCAGCATCGATAAGATTTATATACAGTACATCAGTATTATTAAGAACAGTGTTGACAAACATGATATTTGGAAACAATATTTTCCAGACTATAGAGTTTCTTTTCATGTTTGAGCAGAAGCCATAAAGACATCAGTTCTCGATGCACATATCCACTAGAATGTGTCTCAAGAATCTGTTGAATAGTATGATCCAGGGATTCTTTACTCAAGCCATTCTTGATGAAAGTTATTTTATCTTCTCGATTATTTAACACAAAGCCTAAAGAAGTACAATAAGTGTCACAGTTCCAGCGAGCAGATTTATAGCAGCCGCCTATTCTTTTTGCTCTACGTTTCTTGGCAAAAGTGCTTCTACCCATACATGTCAGATATTTATATGCATTGGGATACTCGCCAGACACACGAACTTTTGCTTCAGTCAGCCATCTTATATCATTTGGGATATTATTGAGCATAAGTACTCTCAACCTTTCTACCCGAGCTTGATAAATTCTCTTTATGATATTAAGAGGGAGAAAAGAATAGAATTTTTGGATTTTTAGCAGTGGTAAATCCATTGGTGAAATCGGACCATTGTTGAAGAAGATGGAAGGATTTCCAAGTATGTTTACAGAAGAAAGATGTGTATGAGATAAGTTTTCGGATATAATTTTTAGCATTAAATTATACCGAATGTCAGAATACACAACCAGTATGCATTTAATGCAGCCGAGAGATGAGAGATGTCAGCAATAATTGAGATATTGCCGATCTTAATTATGACAGTTGAATTATTAGAGGTAAATCAAGTTTACCTTAATAATGGAAAATTTTGGCATGATCAGTCAAATGGTTAGGTTATTCCACAATAGTACAGAAATTTCAACGAAATTCTGGACTATAGTTAAGTCAGAGAAGTTGAAGTAAGAAAATACCAATAGTGATATTGAGTAAAAAGGTTTCTCGGTAGAGAAGCAAGTTCAGTATAGTAAGATGCTAGTAAGTGACATTGACATTGAGATACAATGTATGTTGATTTTCCGCACCCGAAGGGCCCCGGGTAGTGGGTAAATCGCATGAAATGTGTCGCATAGTCAAGTCCTGAGTCAGCTAGTTATTTTATAGATCAATTCTCCTCTAAAGTTGTCCAGTGTGCATAATGTTTTTCGTAACAATGTTACGTAAGTATGTGTGCGATCCAGAGTCTGTGCTTATGCGCAATGAGTCTCAGTAAGATTTAACATACGAGGACTAGCCGATAGCAGTTTTGAACCAAAAGGTTCATTGGCTGAGGAATTGAGATATTCTCCTCATTAGTATAAAATGGAATCGCCACATAGAAAGTTAGATGCCACTGGGGAGTGAGAAGTTGATATTAGTACTCATTTTCCAGATTACGAGTTTTAAAAGGGGTAGATTGTAATATCCCTATCAGTTATTAAGAAAGTATCAGTTATAGTTCCCAAGATTGAACTAATTTCTAGGACAAGTATTCAGTTATAAGTTCAAAATTAAGAGTTGTTCAAGGAACAAGCCATACGAGTCGTGTGGAATGAGCCACACGAGTCGTGTGAAGCCACACGAGTCGTGTGACAAGCCACACGAGTCGTGTGGGAGGAGAAGAAAAGGATAGTTAGCTTCGGCTTTTTCACACGAGTCGTGTGACAAGCCACATGAGTCATGTGGAGTCACACGAGTCGTGTGACATAGCCACACGAGTCGTGTGACATAGCCACACGAGTCGTGTGACATAGCCACACAAGTCGTGTGACCGACAGTAAGGTCTGATTATTGAGAATCCGATTGTGATCTCAACCAGAGGCCATTTTTGAGGATTAATTATGTATTTGAGAAGTATACAAGTTAGTCTTTAACTAGTTTATGATTAATTATGTTTATAAGTTTAAGTTATTTATTTTGTTCATTACTTCACTCCATCTTAATGTCATGAATTTGTGCCTATAAATAGAGGCCTAAAAATCAGAGTTTTTACACCAAAGAGAGTTACCAAAAGTTACATACGTTTATAAGAGAGAATAAGTGGTAGAAATTTTGGTGAAATGAAGAATTTGAAGTGAAGAATCAAGTTACTATTCTAGCAAGAAGGAGGTAATTTATTTATCTTAAGTTTCATAATAAAGTTCATGCTTTGATAATAAGTTTAGTTGATTATGAGTATCTATATCATGATTTAGAAGTTGAGTTTATAATTGATTCTATGAATACAAGGAATTAAAGTTGTTTCAAGATCAATTATATGATATATGTGATTGGTTGAATGAGATTTTGATAAAGATATGAATAAGCTGGAAAAGTATGATTTGCATGAGTAATTCTTGTGTAAAAGAGGAGTACATGAAAACATGAATTAAGTTATTTGCCTTAGTATAGCTTGAGTTATAGAGTTTTGAAGTTGAGCATGCAAGATAAATTTCATGTTCACTATTTTAGTGGTGACTTTAAATTCTAATAACTTGATGTATATGCATATTTTATGACATGTCTAATTATGAGTTAAGAATATAACTGTTAAATTTCATAATTTAAAGATGAGAAATGAATGAGTTAGGATAGTTACATGGCATATATGTAAAGTTGATTATATATGCATGAATATTTATTATATGTTAAAGTTTTAAAGTGAGATTACTATGAACTATTCTTATATAAGTGATGAGCAATTTGATAAAGTTTTAGTTTAATATATTGAGTATACAATTTTATAAAAATTGTTTCAAGTCTCGCATATTAAGATCATGATTTGATGTTATGATTAAAAATTGAATTTTATGAGTATTAAGTTGAGATTTAGTATCAAGTAAGTTTAAGATAAGTTTAAGATAAGTTTAAGAGTTTATAAAGTTTTATAAATCATGAATATGATGTTGGTAAAAGTTAAGCATGTTTTGAGTTCAAGTACTCAATCAAGTATAATGTGAAATTTAGTTATTTTCACATTCAAGTTATTTAAGTAACATGCGAGTATAAGCCAATATCTATGTTTTTGAAGACATGATTTATATGGGGTTAAGTAATTGACCTTGAGTAAAAGTTTAAGAAAAGTTAAGTTATGTATTCACTTGAGCAATAGCATGATTATTGAATTTCTATAAGATTTGGATAAGTTATCCGAAAGAGTTAAAAAAATCTTATTGAGTATATGAGCATAGTACTTAGTATATTTGTTTATATTTTTATGTAACTTGCAGATACAGTTACCCAGTACAACACTTACCGTTTTTCAATAGTTTTCAAAGAAGAAAGGTGGGGACCCGGAGTGGGTATCACATTGAGTACGATATTGATAAAAGTGTAAGTTTATATGCTTGGGGTGAGAAGACCATCAGTTGTCTCAAGAGTATATCCTAAGTTCTGATTTATACGCTTTGGATGAGAAGGCATTCAGTTGTCTCAGAGTATATCCTAAGTTCTGATGGAGGCCGTTTGAGTTGCCTTGAGAAATATCCATCAGAGTGTGCACACGTATCTGATCAGATATCGGAAGAGAAAGAGAAGAGATTAAGTTTTAGTACCAGAACAGATTTCTGGTTACCGATCAGATATCAGTTTATGATTATCTTTATCCAGTACTCTTCCCCATATGTTTATTTTCAGGTAACAGGTCGAGGAAGAGGTGTGAGTGGAGCAGTGATGGTGTGGATCGTGGACTCAGATTATGACAAGCTTTTATATGGACATTTATAATAGTCTGTATAATTAATTAAGTTTTTAAGTATTTCCGCTATGCATATTAAGATTTGAACTTACATTTTAATAAATTTCAGATTTCAAATTTTCATCATTTCAGAAGTATGAATAAGGTACATTTAAATGTAAGTTTGAATAAATCTGTTTTCTTTATGTCTAAAGTAGTATTAGACAAAGTTTAAAGATAAACGGATTTTCAAAAAGATAAGTTTGAGTAGCATCCCGAGTTAGTCGCAAAAGATTTCGAAAGATTTATAAGTATTTTCAAAGTAAAAGTTGCAAAAAATTTACTCTGATAAGCGGTGTGTTACATCGAGGAATAGAAAATTTCCAAAAACAAATTTAAAAACAAAAAATATTATCCGATTATACGAGTGTTTTGCGTTTGTTTGTTGTGCGAAATATTTTCGACTAATAGTTTCAAGTTCATTCGTCTAAATAAGAATTTTCAAAAAATTAAATTCTACAAAATAAATTATTATGAATCAACTCGGCGAATAATATGCGACGTTTGTTTGTCGCAATTATGTGTGTCGAAAAATAGAAATTTCCAAAAACAATTTTTATTTAAAAAATTCTTCAATTATACTACGAATGTTGTTCGGTTGGCATGCGAAATTGTTTCGACTAATTGTCGCAGGTCATTAGCCTAAACAGTTCAGAGTTTTCCAAAAATTAAATTCTACAAAAAATATTATGCACCAACTAGTCGAATAATATGCGACGTTTGTATTTCGCTGAATAAAAGATCGAACAGAATTCCTTACACTACTGCTTTTACAGTCGCTTCAACCCCAGCCGATTCATGGTAAAAAATAAATAAAAAATCGAAGGACGAGCCTAACATCTACTGCTTTTACAGTCGCTTCAACCCGAGCCAGTTCAAGGTAAAAAATGAATAAAAAATCGAAGGACGAGCCTAACAACTACTGCTTTTACAGTCGCTTCAACCCGAGCCGGTTCAAGGTAAAAAATAAATAAAAAATCGAAGGACGAGCTTGTTTATGGAGTTCCAGGTAAAACTCCAGCATGAGCTCGGTCCCGACCACCATGAGTGCGACGACCCGCTATCAACCGATAGGCTCAGACGGGTTCAGGGAAGAGATCCCCGCCGACCAACCACCTTCTTCTGTCATGAAGACCTGGCCGACCACATCCTCGAGAGGATTGAGGCCAGCATTGCCTCTGACAGAGAGCCGGTTGTTACGCCAGAGGTTCAACCTTCCCACAGTTGATCCGACAATACCCGGGCCTGGAGGTTTGATATTCATCGTCGCTGTCTCGGCACATATGTTTCCTCTGTGGAACACGTTCATAAAGTTGGATAGCGGAATTTTCGCTCGTTGAATTTTTTTCCTCGGACGAATTCGGAAGGTTAGGATATCTCAATTTGGACACAGTAATCTTAAAGAATTGCCTCACAGGTCGAAAGAAAGAAATTTTATAATTCTGGTTTATCTCCGGCGAACTGGTTGTCATATACAAGAGAAGGGAAAAACGGAGGGTCATTACCCAAGAGTTCTGAGACCGGAGGGGAAGAAAGAGAAGAGGCATGATAAGAATCGAAGATTACACGCTTTATGTAGACGGAGGAAACGACGTTTCGAAAAGCGGAAAAGACGCCTCGAAAATCGGCCGTAACGTTCCAACTGTCAGCGGTTTCAAAATTTCAAAAAATTTATTATGCACCAACTCGGCGAATAATATGCGACGTTTGTATGTCGTAATGTCGCAGAATAGAGAATTTAAAAAAAAAATAATCGAGTAGAAGTGCGAAGGGGGTATGCGAGCAATATGCGGCAATTCGCATACCCCCTCGAATAACTGAAAGATGAAAGAAATAAAAAATAAACTTTGAGCTTGAACATTATTATATTTTTTAATAAATAGCTTTCTTTTATTATCACTTTCAAACATAATCACATTATTAAACAATATCTATCTATCTATCAATCTACCTTAACTCCTAATCATTATTTTATCTAAGATTGAGCTTGAACATTATTATATTTTTTAATAAGTGGGGTTCTTCTATTATCACTTTCAAACATAATCACATTATTAAACAATATATATCTATCTATCTACCTTAACTCCTAATCAACATTTTATCTAAGATTGAGCTTGAACATTGTTATATTTTGTAATAAGTGGTTTTCTTCTATTATCACTTTCAAACATAATCACATTATTAAACAATATCTATCTATCTATCTATCTATCTACCTTAACTCCTAATCATCATTTTATCTAAGATTGAGCTAGAACATTATTATATTTTTTAATAAGTGGCTTACTTCTATTATCATTTTCAAACACAATCACAATATTAAACAATATCTATCTATCTATCTATCTATGTACCTTAACTTTTCAAATTGCAATGAATTTTTTTTTTTGGGTCCGAACTGGAAGACCTGTTGATATGGTTTTCAATCCATTAGGATATGATGACAATGCAGCAGTTGTGATTGATCCTAATCAATATTTTATCTAAGATTGAGCTTGAACATTATTATATTTTTTAATAAGTGACTTTTTTTTACTATCACTTTCAAACATAATCACATTATTAAACAATATCTATCTATCTATCTATGTACCTTAACTCCTAATCAAAATTTTATCTAAGATTGAGCTTGAACAATTTTTATATTTTTTAATAAGTGGCTTTCTTCTATTATCACTTTCAAACATAATCACATTATTAAACAATATCTATCTATCTATCTATCTACCTTAACTCCTAATCAACATTTTATCTAAGATTGAGCTTGAACATTATTATATTTTTTAATAAGTGGCTTTCTTCTATTATCACTTTCAAACATAATCATATTATTAAACAATATCTATCTATCTATCTATCTATCTTAACTCCTAATCAACATTTTATCTAAGATTGAGCTTGAACATTATTATATTTTTTAATAAGTGGCTTTCTTCTATTATCACTTTCATTTCATAATCACATTATTAAACAATATCTATCTATCTATCTATCTATCTACCTTAACTCCTAATCATCATTTTATCTAAGATTGAGCTTGAACATTATTATATTTTTTAATAAGTGGCGTTCTTTTATTATCACTTTCAAACATAATTACAATATTAAACAACATCAATCTATCTATCTATCTACCTTAACTCCTAATCAACATTTTATCTAAGATTGAGCTAGAACATTGTTATATTTTTTAATAAGTGGCTTTCTTCTATTATCACTTTCAATCATAATCACATCATTAAACAATATCTATCTATCTATCTATCTACCTTAACTCTAATCAACATTTTATCTAAGATTGAGCTAGAACATTATTATATGTTTTAATAAGTGGCTTTCTTCTATTATCACTTTCAAACATAATCACATTATTAAACAATATCTATCTATCTATCTATCTACCTTAACTCCTAATCAACATTTTATCTAAGATTGGGCTTGAACATTATTATATTTTTTAATAAGTGGCTTTCTTCTATTGTCACTTTCAAACATAATCACATTATTAAACAATATCTATCTATCTATCTATCTATCTTAACTCCTAATCAACATTTTTTCTAAGATTGAGCTTGAACATTATTATATTTTTTAATAAGTGACTTTCTTCTATTATCACTTTCATTTCATAATCACATTATTAAACAATATCTATCTATTTATCTATCTACCTTAACTCCTAATCATCATTTTATCTAGGATTGAGCTTGAACATTATTATATTTTTTAATAAGTGGCTTTCTTCTATTATCACTTTCAAACATAATCACATTATTAAACAATATCTATCTATTTATCTATCTACCTTAACTCCTAAACAACATTTTATCTAAGATTGAGGTAGAACATTGTTATATTTTTTAATAAGTGGCTTTCTTCTGTTATCACTTTCAAGCATAATCACATTATTAAACAATATCTATCTATCTATCTATCTACCTTAACTCCAAATCAACATTTTATCCAAGATTGAGCTAGAACATTATTATATTTATTAATAAGTGGCTTACTTCTATTATCATTTTCAAACATAATCATAATATTAAACAATATCTATCTATCTATCTATGTACCTTAACTCCTAATCAACATTTTATCTAAGATTGAGCTTGAACATTATTATATTTTTTAATAAGTGGCTTTTTTTTATTATCACTTTCAAACATAATCACATTATTAAACAATATCTATCTATCTATATATGTACCTTAACTTCTAATCAACATTTTATCTAAGATTGAGATTGAACATTTTTATATTTTTTAATAAGTGGCTTTCTTCTATTATCACTTTCAATCATAATCACATTATTAAACAATATCTATCTATCTATCTATCTACCTTAACTCCTAATCAACATTTTATCTAAGATTGAGCTTGAACATTATTATATTTTTTAATAAGTAGCTTTCTTCTATTATCACTTTCAAACATAATCACATTATTAAACAATATCTATCTATATATCTATCTACCTTAACTCCTAATCAACATTTTATCTAAGATTGAGCTTGAACATTATTATATTTTTTAATAAATGGCTTTCTTCTATTATCACTTTCAAACATAATCATATTATTAAACAATATTTATCTATATATCCATCTATCTTAACTCCTAATCAACATTTTATCTAAGATTGAGCTTGAACATTATTATATTTTTTAATAAGTGGCTTTTTTTTATTATCACTTTCAAACAAAATCACATTATTAAACAATATCTATCTATCTATCTATATACCTTAACTCCTAATCAACATTTTATCTAAGATTGAGCTTGAACATTTTTATATTTTTAATAAGTGGATTTCTTCTATTATCACTTTCAAACATAATCACATTATTAAACAATATCTATCTATCTATCTATCTACCTTAACTCCTAATCAACATTTTATCTAAGATTGAGCTTGAACATTATTATATTTTTTAACAAGTGGCTTTCTTCTATTATCACTTTCAAACATAATCACATTACTAAACAATACCTATCTATCTATCTATCTACCTTAACTCCTATTCAACATTTTATCTAAGATTGAGCTTGAACATTATTATATTTTTTAATCAGTGGCTTTCTTCTATTATCACTTTTAAACATAATCATATTATTAAACAATATCTATCTATCTATCTATCTATCTTAAGTCCTAATCAACATTTTATCTAAGATTGAGCTCGAACATTTTTATATTTTTAATAAGTGGCTTTCTTGTATTATCACTTTCAAGCATAATCAAATTATTAAACAATATCTATCTATCTATCTATCTACCTTAACTCCTATTCAACATTTTATCTAAGATTGAGCTTGAACATTGTTATATTTTTTAATAAGTGGCTTTCTTCTATTATCACTTTCAAACATAATCACATTATTAAACAATATCTATCTATCTACCTTAACTCCTAATCAACATTTTATCTAAGATTGAGCTTGAACATTATTATATTTTTTAATAAGTGGCTTTCTTCTATTATCACTTTCAAACATAATCACATTATTAAACAATATCTATCTATCTATCTATGTACCCAAACTCCTAATCAACATTTTATTTATGATTAGGCTTGAACATTATTATATTTTTTAATAAGTGTCTTTCTTTTATTATCACTTTCAAACATAATCACATTATTAAACAATATCTATCTATCTATCTATGTACCTTAACTCCTAATCAACATTTTATCTAAGATTGAGCTTGAAGATTTTTATATTTTTTAATAAGTGGCTTTCTTCTATTATCACTTTCAAACATAATCACATTATTAAACAATATCTATCTATCTATCTATGTACCTTAATCCCTAATCAACATTTTATCTTAGATTGAGCTTGAACATTATTATATTTTTTAATAAGTGGCTTTCTTTTATTATCACTTTCAAACATAATCAAATTTTTTAACAATATCTATCTATCTATCTATGTACCTTAACTCCTAATCAACATTTTGTCTAAGATTGAGCTTGAACATTTTTATATTTTTTAATAAGTGGCTGTCTTCTATTATCACTTTCAAACATAATCACATTATTAAACAATATCTATCTATCTGTCTATCTACCTTAACTCCTAATCAACATTTTATCTAAGATTGAGCTTGAACATTATTATATTTTAATAAGTGGCTTTCTTCTATTATCACTTTCAAACATAATCACATTATTAAACAATATCTATCTATCTATCTATCTATCTTAACTCCTAATCAACATTTTATCTAAGATTGAGCTTGAACATTATCATATTTTTTAAAAAGTGGCTTTCTTCTATTAACACTTTCAACATAATCACATTATTAAACAATATCTATCTATCTATCTATCTTAACTCGTAATCAACATTTTATCTAAGATTGAGCTTGAACATTATTATATTTTTTAATAAGTGGCTTTCTTCTATTATCACTTTCATTTCATAATCACATTATTAAACAATACCTATCTATCTATCTATCTACCTTAACTCCTAATCAACATTTTATCCAAGATTGAGCTTGAACATTATTATATTTTTTAATAAGTGACTTTCTTCTATGATCACTTTCATTTCATTATTGTTTATCCTTCACTTGCAACTTAATTTCATTCTTTTTCGACCTTGTGGCACTGCTCTAAAATGTTTAATTAAGTGAGCAGGATTTTTCCCTCCATAATTTCAGGTACGCGAATGATATGCGATTAATCGCACATTTTTGCCGTTCTGTTATTAAAGGGTGCGTGTTTTCGACTCTCCATTTAAATGACAGTTGTTTTATTGAAAAGGTCGGCGCATTAAAAACAATTATTTATATTTTATGTATGTTGTTTTAACCACATATGCGAAATAGAATACACTTTATTGTCATTACGTTATGCGAATGAAGTTTGATTCATCGCATTTTGTTCGTAGTTCTGCGAATTTGAAGAGTTGCCTCTTCTCTGAAACTTCCCCTCAGTTTTCGGCGCATAATAACGGCGTGCGTATCAAGGAGGATAATAATATGTTCTTGAGTATCTCTTCTTTAACCAGATTTGCGAAATCATTTATTGTCATTACGTTATGCGAATGAAATGCAATTCATCGCATTTTGTTCACAGTTCTGCGAATTTGAGGAGTCGCTCCAAAACGTCCCTTCAGTCTTCGGAAAATTAATAACGGCACGCGTATCAAGAAAGATAATAATATCTTTTTGAGTATCTCTTCTTTAACTAGATATGCGAAATCATTTATTGTCATTACGTTATGCGAATGAAGTACGATTCATCGCATTTTGTTCGCAGTTCTACGAATTTGAAGAGTCGCCTCTTCTCCGAAACGTCCAGTCTTCGGCGCATAATAACGGCGCGCGTATCAAGGAGGATAGATATCTTCCAGGATATGACTGTATATCTTCTTTAACCAGATATGCGAATTCATTTATTGTCATTACGTTATGCGAATGAAGTGTGATTCATCGCATTTTAATTGCAGTTTTGCGAATTTGAAGAGTCGCTCCAAAACTTCCCCTCAGTCTTCGGTAAATTAATAACGGCGTGCATATCAAGAAGGATAGATATTTTCTTGAGTCTTCTAAAATAAAGGTAGCTGAGATAAGACAATAAGAATACTTCAACTCTGAGAAAATGGTCGAGAAAATGGTCCTGATCCAAATTCAATTGTCTCATCTCAGTTACCTCTGTTGTACGTCTGGTTAAGGAAAATCGAGTGTTGAGGAATAGAGGGAATGGTCATGATCCTCCTCTTGAATTTGAGGGCTTGCTCTCTCTCACCGTCGTAGGCTCCCCAATCTAGTATCCCCAGGAAGTCCACGCACTCGCCCTGGGGATCCCATGTCTGCCAAGGCACATGGTCACTGCCCATGGAGCTTTGCAAAATTGTAGGCTGAACAATTTGGAAGCGACCATGTGTTTTGGAAGGCGTGGAATCTCCTGCGAACTGCTTGGTCTTCCTGGGTATACTAGATTGAGGCGCCTACGAAAGCGAGCACGCCTTCAAAGACAAAGGTGATTGACCATTCAATCTCTTTATGAAATCTTAGTACGGAGGCTTTTAAATGTTGATCGAAAGTGATAAATTCATTCTCCATTTCTCTCAACCTCTGTATACATTCCACTCATAGACAGATGAAAAACATGCTGCTCAACCCGATAAGATCGTCTGAGGTTGAATGTCGTCGGTTGAAAATCAACGTTGACGACACGCCGCCCACAAGGTACTTCAAATGTGGAGACACAAATTGTTGGTTTAATATTTTCCGAATGTAAGCTTGTACTTCAGCGGATTGAAATGCGATTGCGGAAAAAGCCGTTGGACAAAAAAGTTTACGTGAGAGGCGTGATGGTTCTTTTTCGAAGCTAACTTGATGGACCGATCCCATGAACTTACCTAGCCTCCCGATATCGAAACCTTTGGCACATGCATCCAATTGCTTTTGATATTTCAAACTGCTGTTTCAACTCGTTGTCGTAGCCGCCTCTATCTAGTAATTCGTTTGTTCCGATGTAAGGTTACTTGTAAACTATTTCAATCGATGTAAAGTAGTTGAGTCGATGTAAAATTGCGACATACATAAGTCGCATATTATTCACCGAATTGGTGCATAATTAATTTTATGAAATTTAATTTTTGGAAATTTCTTTGTCTCTGACTGAATTACTAATAAATTGAAGACTATTGTTATGCGAATCAACATGCATAAAAACCGCGCATAACACTCATACTATAACGAATAACATATATATTTTTTTAAATTTGTTTTTGTAAATTTTCAATTCTGCGACATGCGAAATTGCGACATACAAACGTCGCATATTAGTCCCCCAGTTGGTAAATAAATAATTTTATAAAATTTAATTTTTGAAAAGTTTTTGGTCTGTGACTAAATTACTAATAGGCGAATGAACATGCGATTATTACTCGAAACAATTCCGCATAAAAACCGCGCATAACACTCGTACTATAACGAATAACATATATTTTTTTATTTTTTTTAGGTTTATTTTTGTCAATTTTCTATTCTGCGACATGCGAAATTGCGACATACAAACGTCGCATATTAGTCCCCAAGTTGGTAAATAATTAATTTTATAAAATTTAATTTTTGGAAAGTTTTGGTCAGTGACTAAATTACTAATAGGCGAATGAACATGCGATTATTACTCGAAACAATTCCGCATAAAAACCGCGCATAACACTCGTACTATAACGAATAACATATATATTTTTTTGTTTGTTTTTGTAAATTTTCAATTCTGCAACATGCGAAATTGCGACATACAAATGTCGCATATTAGTCCCCCAGTTGGTAAATAAATAATTTTATAAAATTTAATTTTTGGAAAGTTTTTGGTCTGTGACTAAATTACTAATAGGTGAATGAACATACGATTACTACTCGAAACAATTCCGCATAAAAACCGCGCATAACACTCGTACTATAACGAATAACATATAATTTTTATTTTTTTTATGTTTGTTTTTGTAAATTTTCTATTCTGCGACATGCGAAATTGCGACATCAAACGTCGCATATTAGTCACCCAGTTGGTAAATAATTAATTTTATAAAATTTAATTTTTTAGAAAGTTTTTGGTCAGTGACTAAATTACTAATAGGCAAATGAACATGCGATTATTACTCGAAACAATTCCGCATAAAAACCGCGCATAACACTCGTACTATAACGAATAACATATATATTTTTTATTTGTTTTTGTAAATTTTCAATTCTGCGACATGCGAAATTGCGACATACAAACGTCGAATATTAGTCCCTCAGTTGGTAAATAATTGATTTTATCTAATTTACTTTTTGGAAAGTTTTTGGTCTGGGACTAAATTACTAATAGGTGAATGAACATGCGATTACTACTCGAAACAATTCCGCATAAAAACCGCGCATAACACTCGTACTATAACGAATAACATATATTTTTTATTTTTGTTTAAGTTTGATTTTGTAAATTTTCTATTCTGCGACATGCGAAATTGCGACATACAAACGTCGCATATTAGTCCCCCAGTTAGTAAATAATTAATTTTATAAAATTTAATTTTTGAAAAGGTTTTGGTCTGTGACTAAATTACTAATAGGCGAATGAACATGCGATTATTACTCGAAACAATTCCGCATAAAAACTGCGCACAACGCTCGTACTATAACGAATAACATATATATTTTTTATAAGCTTGTTTTCGTAAATTTTCTATTCTGCGACGTACAAAATTACGATATACAAACGTCGCATATTATTCATAGAGTTGGTAAATAGTAATTTTTGGAAAATTCTTGTTCTTTGACTGAATCGTAAATAACTATTAGGTGAAAAAAAAACAGTCAACCAATGCGGTGCGTAACACTATTCGAAATGTGTTCGCATATTGATACATTCTGCGAGGTTTATATGGATATGCTATTCGTAAATATGCGAAAACAATATGCATAATCGATAGTTATCTAGCCTTATAGATTTGGATATGCAAATCGTAAATTATTTTCGCTACTCATAAATAATGCAGCGTTCGATTTGGATATGTGATAATCTAATTACGCGACAGTTTTTCACATATCCTAAATGATGCGGTTGATCTGGCCTGGATATGCGATTACAAATTATAATATAAATTACTTTTACTTATTTTTTTCATTACGTTATGCGAACACAATGCGATTTATCGCACTTTGTTCACAGTTCTGCGAAATTTCTTTCAATAATAATTTCCCTTCGAATATTCTTGCTGATTTTGCTAGGAACACAATGCGATTTATCGCACTTTGTTTCGTTTTGACATATGAATCATGATTAAACACATATACTTGATAGAAGAAAAAAATATTTATTATTGATGCAGTCAGTCCAACAAAATAAGCCAAACAACTTTTGATTACATGTCCAGTGGATTCTAATGGTCGAGATCGATAACTTCCACCTTTGGTGGTGGCTGATGGATCTGTCATCACCGCACATGCACCCAGTACATGTGGTTAACCTCTACAAAGTCTGAACCAGGACGCAAGAGGACGCCTGGAATCCTCAGGAAAGCCGAAATTCATCGAAATAATTTTTGAGGCGCTGAATCTTTTGCCGGACTTGGGCAATAGTATAGTCCCTCTTCAATGCATTACTCAACACTTGGTTCATTAATTTTGAAATTTCTGCCCACAAGGAATTGAACATAGGGCCTTGGTGTATGTCTGCCTTCTCACGGCGCTTTTTGAAAAACAATCGGTAGCAAATATCTTCTCTTCCTCTGTCCGGTCCAGGCCACGGAAGCTGATCGAGATCTTTTCATAGAGTGAAATCGTTTCCATTTTTTTTTTCACAAACGTGCGCCTCCTTGGTTTTTTTTTTTTTTTTTTTTTTTTTGCTGCGATCGAAAGCTAGGGTTTTGAGAAGTGAAAGGTTAATTATTCAACAAAGAGAATGAAATGTTAATATTTAGAGATAGCATTTAAAGCTAGGTAGATATACATCAACTCGACAACTAAATGAGGAAGCATGCAAATCGTCACAATTTTTTACGTGTAAGAGCAGACAATCAATCAATGTGGTGCGTAACTTATGCGAATAATATGCGAAGAACTTTTGATTTGGATATGCGGTGTAGACAATCAATCAATGAAGACTAGGCGAATGAACCTGCGAATCAACCCAGTTGTGCGATTATATGGGATATGATATGGGAATCGCACAATCAACCCAATTGTGCGATTATTATGGGACATGTTATGCGGATCGCGCAATCAACCCAGTTTCACTATTTTTTGATAGTCAATCGTGTGTGTGCAGGTCACAACTTAGGGTACCAAGTACCAACACAGTATTTTTCCCATTAAAAGTATTTTTTCCATTAAATTGCTTTACCAATTAAAAACTCCAATGAGGTACATAACATTACATAACGTCTCCATCTTCATCTAAATTGTCATGGAATGGACGTGTGGACAAGATGACGAATTGTAACCTGTTTCTTTACAAGTACGACATCTCCTCGGGCGTCTCGATGTTGTTCTTGCTCTGTTATGCCCGGTGACCCCGCACCGAGAGCACATCTACTGACGCCGTACTCGACGTGATCATGATGATCCTTCATGAGCGCCCCGAGGATATCCAGTATGTGTAAATGAACTAGGGCCTGCTTGAATATGGGGCCTCGTGGGAAAATGCAGAACTACCAACACCAAAAGAACTAGGAAACACACCTTGGGACGCCATCATTTGCGTGAAGCTTTGTTGCGCCGTCCCCGGAATCCCTACATCTACTCGCTTCTCCAACTCCAGGTAAATGTTGGGATTTCCTTGCTCTAAGATATCGTCAATGGATTCGATTTTCATCTTCACAGCTTGTTCCCTTCCATCAAATACTGCCCATAATATGTACTCAAAATTACAAGGATTGGCCTTTAATAATGCTTGAGCACGAGAAACTACTTCAGAATACATTTGTCGGCCGTAATTTATTCTCATCAGCTCTGCCACTCCACCAAGATATGAACCCCCGAAAAACGAACCACCATAGTGCAAGAATACTTTAACACGGTTGCTAGCCATTCAAATAAGTGAGCAACAAAAACAATTAAAATGAAAGAAACAGAAAAATGCAGTAGATGAATGGTGTAGAGTGCAGACGTTAAATTGTTAGAGATCACTGTGTTTTTTTTGCATGCATCATAATTAAATGCAGAGACAAAATCCTCACCTGTGAAAAAGCAGTCAATTTAATGTGGTGTGTAACTTATGCGACATATACGCGAAAAAATTCCGAATAGTCGTACAATTGCAAGGTTGATATGGCCATGCGAAAAAATGGCGCATAATCCTCAAATAACTTATGCTTTATTCGATTTGGTTATGCGATTCTTAAATATGCGAGTGAAAAAATGTCGAATAATTGTCAATTATCCGGCGTTATACTGGCTATATGCGAAAGTTTTTCGCATATTAGTAAATTATGCGATTGACTTGGATATGCAAAATTGCAAAAATACTAAAAAATGCGAAGTCAACAAATTATGCGAATTATATGCGAAACATTTCGCATATTCATAAATTAGCAAGGTAGATATAGCCCTGCGAAAAGAAGGCGCATAATCATCGTAAATTATGTTGCATTCGATTTGGATATGCGATTCTTAAAAATGCGAAAGATGTTCGCATATTTGTAAATTATGCGTTTGATTTGGATATGCGATCCCTAAATATGCGATATGTTTTCACATAGTCATAAATTATGCGTCTGGTTGGATATGCGCTGGTTCATTTGGACATGTGAGTGTAATATCGCGTAGCATTTCGTGACTTTTGGGGTGTAAAAGAAATTATTTGACGGGTGGTGTGTAAAAGAAAGAATAGATATATAATGGGGTGAAAAAGATTTTGACCCTATATATAATATTATTTATTATACATGCATAGTACTAATAAAACAAAAAAAGATTGGGGGACAATGACCCCCCCTAACTTATAAAAAAATGGACCATAACAGGAAACCCCAGGTGAAGCCCAAGTGTAATTCCATCCCAAAACCAATTGGTAGAAGGAGTATTCCATTAAACTTATAAATTAAGCCTATTTTCTATATATAAACGATGTAAGACAACCCACAAGTGAATATTCTAATATCTTAACACTTTGACTTGTTATTTTTTCTTTTGCTTTCCCAAAATTAAATTTCACTGATATATGCATTTGGTACAACTTGAAATAGGAACTAGTTCGCAGAGGCATACTGAACCAAAAAGCTAGGTTTCCTCAAGAATTATACTCTTTATGCAATTGCTACAGTTCCGAGTATAATCAGCAACGAAATTCCTGATTTGCTGTATGTTCAAGTATCTGAGATTGACTACAGAACTAAATTCGATAACCTTATTGAGCATTTATCCTCCCATAAGTCGTCTGCTGTATATTTAATATCCTATGCGAAATTTTAAGAGAGAGATAAGAATTATCAGCTGAACTAGAACATACAGAGTCCCAGAAGCCCCTGGATGAAAATTAAAATATTGGCTGACCACAATAAAAAGCCCAATCTTAAAATAATAAAAAATTGGGACAGGGTCTGGGAAAAATGGTTATGCTTATTACTTGGACAAAGTCTGAAATTTTGAACATGCATTACAGAGAATATAGATTGCAGTTGATCGAGCTTGGAAGAAGGATGTAAAACAACAGGAAAAGAACTCCAAATGGTATTACGGGAATTTAGTCTATTGCCAAATGACTATCCAAACAAACTCAGAGGAGCTAAAAGAGTTCACCAATGTCCAAACATGTGACAGCACCAAAGAAAAGGATTACATAAATTAATGAACATGTCATAGGATGTAAGCATCAGCTAGGGCATGTGGATNAAAAAAAAAAAAAAAATAATAATAATAATAAAATAAAATAAAAAATGAAATGACTGACATGCAGACCATCACACCTAGACACAGATTCACATTCAAAATATGAAATAAATTGAATAATTGATTCATGCGGACAACTAAGATTTTTCAAACCCCCCAAATCCATGATCAGATGAAAACACTCTTTCAAAAGCTTACTCTACTCTGAGTATCAATAAAAGGTAGATTAGGGAACATCGACTTCCATACGTACTGCAATGTGATATCGCAAATACTTAGGTGTGCCAGGACGCACGATAGTAGCACTGATGTGATATTAGCACTTGTTTTTTGTCATACAATCGCAATTCTACCTTATAGCAAACTTCTCTAGCACCTAAACAAACACAATTATTAAGATAAATGACACAATGGACACGACACACATGGCGTGACCCGAACACAGCACGAAAAGTACAAAATAAGAAGTTTAGTTAAATTTATATTTACTATCATATCTATCATCAAATAAACCAGAAATTAAAAAAGGCAGAGAAGGCTTTCAATTCATTCCACAAGGTCAGAGCAAGACAGAAAGTGCACGAATTAAACCAGAAATTAAAAAAGGATGATATCATAGTAAGCTCCAAAAGCTGTTACTGAAGATTAGAAAAGGCTGCACTGCAAGATTGGAAATTCTGATTTAACTTCTTCTTCTTCTTCCTCTTCTTCTCCTTGTTTTTCACACTCACTATCACTTGACAATTGGAAATTCTGATTTTCCTCAACTCCCTCTCTGCTAGATTTTGGGGGAGCAAATTGAAATCCCTATCCCTATTGGAGGTGTTGAAATTCTTCCAATTCCCAATAGCCACGTCATCATCATCGCAATTGAAATTCCCCAATTTCTCACCTGTACCGGCATTTATGGGGCCATCATTCTTCTTGTTCTTCGCCGCCGCCCGTGAAAATCAGACTGAATTTAATTTATATCTAATTGCCAGGTCAAAAATTAGATTAATAAGAAAAAAGACTTGGTTCAAACACACCTGCGTTTGTTCTCTTCTCACACAAGACTTCGTCCAAACGAAGCATTTCTCCGTTGACGTATAATAGTAAACACCAAAAAGTCTGGAGAAAGAAAATAATAGTTAATAAAGATGGGAGAGAGCAGAGCGCGTCAAAGCAAGTGACGTCCCCTCCAATCCATTGACGACCAATATTTTCCGCTCTATATAATGACTTGGCTATACTCTTCTCCCCCGCCATCTCAGATCAAATGGCCGCCACCATTTATTTCGGAATCACCACAGCCTTCACCACTTACTTCAGCTATTTTCTCCTCTTCTCCTTTGGCCGGATTCGCGATTTTTCCCGCAAGATTTTTGAAATTTGGTGCTCTTCCCAGGATACTCTTCAGGTGTGTACGCACCATTTTGAAGTTCCTTGTATAGTAAAATTGTAATTTTAGTCTTAGTTTGATTCACCTTAAAAATTAAATATTTTTGCTATTTGGTCATATGATTTTAAAATTCAATGTAATTTCAGTTTTTTGGAATTGAAAATGTAACAATTTAAATCCTGTAATTTTAAATTTTATTGCAATTTAAGTCCCAAAGTACTGAAATTGCAGAAAAATACTAAATTACATAATCAAAAGGCAAAAAATTGAAATTTTGAGACTAAAAATGTTACGACGTTAAACCAGCGGACAAAAAATGCAATTGTACCTTTAAGTTAACTTCAAAAATAATGCTCATTAGTACGTAGTAGTTGGTTAACAAAATCGTGATACTTTTTCATTAATTGTATTTGCTTGTGGTTTAATGAGGTGTTTTTGAAATTGAAATGTTTGTTCCATTCGTGTGTGTATGTTTCTCAAGGGTTATGCGCCAATCTGCTCGGGGTCTGAAGACTTCTACATCCGTCGATTGTACACTAGAATTCAGGTAGTTTATTTTATTATTATTATTATTTTATTTAAAAATGATATATGAATCGTGAATCGTTGAACATTCATTAACTGAAAATCGTTTGCAGGACTGCTTTAACAGGCCCATATCGAGCGCTCCCAATGCTTGGGTCGATGTGGTGGAGCGCATTTCCAACGACAATAACAAAACACTGATGTAAGTAAATACATTTCGCTACAAATCAAAACCAGTATTTTCATCACCTTATAAAAAAGGTCAAATCAGTTTGATTGAGTGTGTCACTTGATTAATGGTGTGTTCTGTGCAGACGAACGAATAGAGTGACAAAATGCCTCAATTTGGGATCATTTAATTATTTAGGATTTGCAGCAGAGGACGAATACTGCACACCCCGTGTTTGTAAGGCCCTCGGAAAATTTTCTCCGACCACGTGCAGTACTCGGGTTGATGGAGGTAAAATTTTTTGTGCTTGTTTATAAAATTTAATGACAAAATTAGTAGAAAAAGATGCATAGAGTTGCCAATTGTTGAAATGTTGACACTGTTCACAGGCACGACAGCATTGCACGCTGAGGTGGAGGAGTGTGTAGCCAATTTTACTAGAAAACCGGCAGCCATAGTATTTGGGATGGGTTACGCAACAAATTCCGCCATTATTCCTGTATTGATCGGCAAAGTGCGTATTTTGCAGTTTCAAGTGTCCGTTGTTTATCAACCAAAACTCAAATTTAACTCTATTTTAATCCAACTCCACTAGTCCCAATATTAATTAAATAATATTAATCAATCATTCTTATACATCACATCAACTTTAATTCTTTATTCATCCACTCACATAATTTTAACTAACCATCACTTCCAATCATTTTTCTCTTACTTTTACATCATATCAATTTTAATTATTTTATTTTAAATATTATTTTAATATATCCACTAACAACTAGTCATACCACATTTTTTCAAAATTAACTATAGTTAAAAAAAACCAATTAAAATTTAATTGAATTTATAAACAATCATCCCTTAGTATTGGCTCGAAT